>MCJB01022162.1:200007-213459 GCA_002018475.1 Nicotiana obtusifolia | reverse complement strand
CGTTTCAACCTCTTCAACAGATTGAACGGGAGAATTATGTCTTTCTGAAGCTGACTTTGATGTTCTCGCCATTAATGAAGTATTAATATAAACTGTTAAGACTTTGAACAGGCACAGAGGATTGAAAAAGAGAAGATCGAAGGAGGGCAATGGTAAGGCGGCGGAGTAAATGTGAAAGTAAATATATGGTAAAGGGGGTATTTATACCTAGGTCAAAGGCGGCGACACCAAACACGAGGCGTCCTAGCATTGAATGCGCGCATTAAAAGGATGACAGACTACCACAGGTACGGATTGCAGAAGACGTGACGTTCCGTGATGATTACCTGTGTTAAGGTTCACATACGTCATAAGCTGCCGTCACGCCCGTGTTATCTTCGAGAACAAGTTTGAGGAAACTATATTCACATGGTACGATTGATCGGTCACTTACCTCAAGTAATCAAAGGATAAAGGATTCATATCGTTTATTATCTCTATATTCTAATAAACGAGGGGACTATCTGTATTGGGTCGGTTACAACCGGTCCTGAATGAGTCAGGTACGGCCTGAGGTAGGTAGACCGAGATAGCACGAGATCGACTATCCCGGTCCGGAATCAAGATATCGGGAGTAAAAACTTAGGATACCGGGACCAGACATACCGGTACAATTGGTTGAGGAGTATTTTTGGTCGACCACCAGGGCAAGATGATCGACGTAATTGACCGAAGAGTACTTCGGTATTATAGGTCGGCCTCAACCCGGACCCCTCGCTGAGAATGGTTATTTTAACTTTTGTGACCGTTGTACCGCAATTTAAGGAGACTCAATCCCCAATTTGGGGGATTGGCCTAATAATTAGGGATCTACTTTATTGAAAACTTTTTGACCTTTTGCCTATAAGAGGCACTTCTCAGGGCTGTTTGAGACACGACAAATACACTGATTCAATACCAATACATTTTGATTCTTCAGTTTCATTACTTTTACAGTATTTCATTCCTATTTCAGTTTATTATCAAAGTTAACATCACAGATCCTTGGTACCACGAATAAATTTAATTGTTGTCCGGTAAACACATACCTAATACCTGGATTACTTATACCTCACAGGAGGGCTTAGCTAATACCAAAGAAACCAAGAGATTACTAATCACTGTATTAACTATACCTGGATAAGACTCTAAAATTACTAATCCGCCCCTCAAACCGTTTTCCTAAATTTCTTTATATACAGAAAGAAGAATATTCAAGGGTATAATTGTAAAGAAGATTTTGTACAGTTTTAAACCAAACACAAGCTTAGATTATACATTGCATAGCAAATTTTTAATACAATGAACCAAACACTTGATAAAAAATAATCTCAGCATTACAATTCCTGCATTACTAATCCATGCATTACTAATTCCTTAGATTTTGCGACCTATCCTTTGTTTGACCAAGATCCCGGAAGGTTTTGATAGCTTTCAAAGAATCTTGTACGGTTATACATTAGGCGAATTTCTAACAATGGTTTTAGCCTTTAACAAAAAAAAAGATGGGATGGTTGGGACTAAAGGCGAACACTCATCGTTTTCGAGGTGTCTAATTATGTTCGCTCCTTGTGCTTTAGCATATTTAAGGCTCTAACTCTGAAAATGTAAAATTTCTTGCTAGAGCGTGTTTTTACTCTCCTTTGGTGAACCTAGTTGAGAAAAATACAAATTAGTCGAACCAAGAGATTTAAGATTAGTTCGGTCAATTAGTTTATGATTAATCGAGTCTCTCAATTTTGGATGCCCAAAGCAAAACTAAAAAATAAAATACATAACAATATTGAGGTAGTCACATCGTGTTAATTAATTATATGACCTTTCCTTTCTTGCTCACTTATGTGTTCGTTAATGTGCCAAAGAAGGGGAAAAAAGGGAAAACAATTTGCTTTCACCCTATGAAGATGAATTGAACCATAATTGTTTTTTAATGTTCGCTATGATAAAAGACTGTTGCCAAACTCCCTAAGAAATTCTCTTTTTTTAAATCCTGAAAGGT
The DNA here is from genome assembly GCA_002018475.1 of Nicotiana obtusifolia. Lineage (NCBI taxonomy): Eukaryota > Viridiplantae > Streptophyta > Magnoliopsida > Solanales > Solanaceae > Nicotiana > Nicotiana obtusifolia. The sequence goes on along the minus strand of MCJB01022162.1, from coordinate 211,442 downwards.
TCTCCCATGAGAATTGGTGACTTACATGTTAATTTGATCGATTAATCAGTCCAATCATAAACTAATGGAATAACACAGTAGCACACACCAACCTTTTTTCTTCCTTGTACCATTACATTTGAGACAGTGTAATGACCCGGCCGATCGTTTTGGGTAATACAGCCCTGTTCCCCCATTTACTGCTCCATTTGTGCTTTACAGTTGTTATGTGACTTGCGGGGGTAATTGGTTCGGGTCCGGAGAGGTTTTGGAATGAATTGGAGCACTTAGTTTCAAGGTTTAAAGCTTAAGTTGAAATAGTTGACCAAAGGTTGGTTTATGTGTAAACGACCCCGGAATAGAATTTTGATGATTCTAATAGCTCTGTATGGTAATATTCGACTTAGGTGCGTAACCAAAAAATTATTTGGAAGTCCGAAGTTAAATTAGGCTTAAAATGGCTAAAACGGAAATTTAAGCTTGGAAGTTTGACCGGGGAGTTGACTTTTGATATTAGGGTCGGAATCCGATTCTGGAAATTGGAATACGTCAGTTATGTCATTTATGACTTGTGTGCAAAATTTGATGTTAATCGGACTTGAATTGATAGGTTTCGGCATTAAATATAGGAGTTGGAATTTTTTAGTTTCATTCAGCTTGAATTGGCGTATGCTTTGTGTTTTTAGCGTTGTTTGATGTGATTTGAGGTTTCGACTTAGCTCGTATGATGTTTTAGGACTTGTTGGTATGTTTTGGTTGAGGTCCTGAAGGTCTCGAGTGAGTTTCAGATGGTTAACGAATCAAGTTCGGACTTAGAAGAAATCTGAAAATCTCCACCTTCCGGTTCAATCGCACCCGCGGGATTTGGCTCGCAGGTGTGAGCTCGCAGAAGCGGGATGGGCATCGCAGATGCGTGAGGTCCACAAAAGCAGACGAAAACTCGTAGAAGCGACTCCAAGGTCGCAGAAGCGAAGGCAAGGGGAGCCGGGCAAGACTGCAGAAGCGAGTCCAGATGTAGAAGCGAAAGCATGACCGCAAAAGCGAGACCGCGGATCTGGTTAGTTTTCTGCAGAAGCGGAACCCTTAGACAGATTACGATACAGAGGGGTTCCGACATTTTTGTGATTTTGGACATTTCCAACACAGTTTTGGGCGATTTTTTTTGAGAGAATTCACGGGAAACTTGCGGTAAGTCACACGTGATAATTATTAGTCAATAATATTATATTATCTTTGAGTATTTCGACTAGATTACGTGTTTTTGAGATGAAATTAGAGGATTTGTACTGAGGGATTTCAAAATAAGAATTTAAGATTTGGAGGTCGAGTTGATGTCGAAATTTGGTAAAATTGGTTTGGTTGGACTCGTGGTTGAATGGGCATTTATAATTTGTAACTTTTGTCGAGTTTCGAGACGTGGATCCCATGGGCGATTTTTGGGTGCAATTTAGGATTTTTGTTGGAAAATTAATATTTTTATATGAAATTAATTCCTATAATTTATATTGACTGAATCGAATTAATTGTGACTAGATTCGAGGCTTTCGGAGGCCGATTCGCGAGGCAAAGGCATAATAGAATAAAGAATTTTACGGTTAGAGGTAAGTAACAGTTCTAAATTTGGCTCTGAGCGTATGAAACCCCGTATGTATTATGTGAACGATTTTGAGGTGACGCACATGCTAGGTGGCGAGCGTGTAGGCGTGCACCGTAGGAATTGTGACTTGGTCAAATTCCATGGAATTGTGTAGTTGAATAATCTGTTGTTATATGTACATGGTCCATGTCGTAGAGAAATTGAACCACAAATCATGTTAGAAATCATGTTTAGATTATGTGTTGGTACTGTAGGGACCCACAGAGATCGTAATTCGTGAAATCATGTTAGATTATGTGTTGGTACTGTAAGGACCCATAGAGATCGTATACATGTTGAATTATCTGTCAAATTGCTGTTTTGTACTCAGTCACGGTTTTACTTGCATATTACATCTCAGTCTCTATTGTTCATTGTTGATACATTATATCAATTCTGTTGGGGCTGATTTTTCAATGTTACTGAAAGCCCGAGAGACTGGAGAGATTTATGGCTGAGTGAGGCCGAGCGACTAATTGTGAGATATTATACTATAGCATGTGAGTTGTCCGTGCATCACGTGAGTTATCCGTGTGGATCCAGATATTATACTATAGCACGTGAGTTGTCCGTGCAGCACGTGAGTTGCCCGTGCGGATTATAGCACTTGGGCTGAAGGAGCCCTTCCGGAGTCTGTACACCCCCAGTGAACGCAGGTACCTACTGAATGAGAGTGCCGAGTATAGAGTGATTGTGAGGTTGGAGCGAATCGGAGGACTAAGTGACTGTTGCTCTGAGAATATATATTGATTTCATCATTGTTGCACTTTAGCTGTCATATAATCACTGATTTGAAAATTTCTAAGAGATATTATCTCCTGTTCTAGTTGAACTTGATATGAAATTACTGTTTGGGCCCTAAATTGTTGAATTTGAAAGCACGCCTACTTTCTTATGTTGGAAATTACTGTAATTGGACTTAGCTGTGAAGCTCGTTACTACTTTCAGTTCTTTATTTAGTGTTGTTACTTGCTGAGTTGATTGTACTCACACTATACGCTGTATCTCGTGTGCAGATTCAGGTACTTCCGAATATGGAAACTGTAGATCTCAAAGTGTTATCAGAGGGAGACTATCAAGATAGTTGTTTGACGTCCGCTGACCTTGACTCTCTTTCTTTCGGTTGTTGTAATGTTCTATATTTTCACCAAGAAACCCAACCATCCTCATGTTAGTAAATATGTTCAGCTTACAAAACATAACTTGTGTGAGAATTTCTGAAATAGAAAAGATAACAGACAGTTCCAAGTATCAACTAGGCAACGTGACGCACATTTCTTCTGAGAATGCCCCAACGTATGGCAGCGACAACATTGGACAACTCGCTCAGGTGGTCGGCGGATTCAGAATATGAATTTTATGGGTTCAGATCATAGAGCTGTCTACGACGACATACAATATATGTCCACAATATTTATTGACACGATCTCAAGAAGTGTTTCAATAAATATTGATCGTAAATGAAAAGATTGATTTCTTAAAAAGACGAGAGCAGATTCGCACTCATATACATAAATATCATACAAAAAGAAGAAGAAAAAAAAGAATCTTTGATTTTCTTTTGAAAATCAAATAATCACAATAACAAAAAAATACATCTAAAAGAAAAATCATCATTCAAAATTCCTCTTTTTGCATATATATTAACCAAATTCAGAATCCATACCATGCCAGAGAGAAAGAAAGAAAAAATCTTAAATGAGTATCACTCAAAACTCACCATCATAAACCCCAAAAATACTCATCCATTCAAAGTCCAATATTTTAACAAAAACTACCCAAATTCAGACAAGTACACCCAAGAAAAGAAAACCACATATTTAAGTTACTGGAGTAAATTTCACGGGTGTTCATTTAATTTTGTGTTCATTACGCAAAAATTATTTTTTTGCTTTTTGTTACGTAAAAATTATTCAATTTTGTGTTCATTAATCAAAATTCTTTCTTTTGTCACACAAAAAAATATTTTACTTTGCTCTATTTATCACAAAAGTCATCTTGGCCAAAATTTTATAATACTTTTACTTGAAAAGTTTATTATGTCATTGACAGTATAAATCCTCTCATTTATATAATACCTTCTATATTATATACTATATAATATATATTTACCTAGGTATTTTACTTATAATTTAAAATACTTTATATTATTTTATTTATTATTTTTATAATATATCCATACATCTAATTTTTTCATGGCACTCAATTTGTTTAATCATAGTCAAACATGAACATATTTAAAATATAAAAATGATTAAAAAAAAACTATTTATATTTATTTAAAATAATAGAAACAGATTTGTTTAACAAATCATAGTCTTTTTATAGTCACCAGAAATTTTTAAAGAAGTTTCAAAGATATTTGTCTTTAATATTAAGTTTCTTAAAACTTTATCTATTAATATTATTTATTTGAAAGTATTAATCTGATGTGTCATTTTGCTGAATGTGAGTATTTTGTTTATTAAATTAATGGATATAGCTCGGATGATAAATCAATTAGCTTAATTTTTTTAATTTTCATTAAACATATTTTATTAAGCATGATTAAGAACGTGGACTTGAGATCTGTTCATGGTAATGTTACTGACAAATTTAATAATGCTACTTATATATTTTGAAAATTAATATTAAGAAAAATTAAATTAATGAATATATTATAAAATAATAAATAAAATAATATTAAGTTATTTTAAGTTTAAGAAAAATCCGTGGGTAAAAATATATTATATAACATATATTATAGAAGGTATTACATAAATGAGAGGATTTATAATGTCATGAGCAAAATAGATTTTTCAGGTGAAAGGCTTGTAAAATATGATCAAAGTGATTATTATAACTAGAGCATAGTAAAATGATTTTTGTGTAACAAAAGAAAGAAAAGTGACTTTTGAATAATGAACATAAAGTTGAATGATTTTTATGTAACAAAATAAAGAAAAGTGACTTTTGGATAATGAACATAAAATTAAATGACTACCCATGAAATTTACTCCAAATTACTATCTTCTCGCGTACATTTGACCCTTTTTTCCTGCATCACTACACAGTTCAAAAACTACAGATGCATGGGCTCACAAAATGTAGCTATTAGCGCGCTCGCTAGGTGTTATCTTCCATTTGCCTAAGTTTTGCTGGAAAAAATTACGTGGTACTTGCATTGTGCTAGCATGATCCGGTGAAATAGTTAAGGTGCACGTACATGCCGCCATTATAAAAAAATTGTAGCTATACTAGCTCCATACTGATAAAGTAGCACTGAAATAACATATTCACATAATAGATACATTGAAAATCCAAGAAAAAGAAAAGGGGTTTTACCTTTAAATGAGAAAAGTGATAAATTTAAGCAGGTTTTGAAGAAAATCTACTAGATCATATGATTTCCAGCTTCAGAAGGATTTGTCACGTTGAAATGCATGCATAAAGATAGCCTCTTTGACATAAAAGATTTGACATAAGAATATGTGGTATATGTGGTACAGCTATTATCCCTAGCAGAAATCTCAAATATACACCAATATCCTTTTCTACATTGATCCATTATGTAGGCTAACACATAAAACCAATGAAAACTAGAAGAAAAGGGGATTTACAATGAAAACTTGCAGCAATATTCCAGCCAGCGATGCACAACAGCAGCAGACCTAATGCCAAGCATATCAGAATCACCGGCAACACTTCATTCCCACAAAAATTATCACTAAGCAGACAGTGTTTATTCAAACATGTCTCCACCGTGCGACGAGCATTATCTCCTGAAGCTTGACATCTCAAATGGAAATGAAGAGCAAATAGTACGCGAGGATGAAGGAGTCCTATTTCAGAGGCTTCATACCCTGCACATTTACATCACAACAACATTTTCAGCAAAAAAAGCTTATTAATTATTCTATTTCAGTATTGAAATGGGAACTTATGCAAGTGTGTAGAAGACTAGGAAGTATAAAAATAAAAGTAGTATTATTCTTCACTTTGCTAGATTTAATAGGTTACTAAATTTCAATACTGAAATGGAAACTTATGAAATGGTAGAAGACTAGAAGCATAAAAAAAACATTCTTATTCAAGTTGCTAGTTTTGCATGTTCCCGTTTTAACTTATTTCCTCCTTTCTAGTTTGGTAGCTTGAAGTAGATTTGACAAACCCTCCTTTTTGGCGTGGTAAGTGGTCATATCTGTGTCTTTTAGAGAAAAAGAAGATAAAGCATAAAATGTTATATGACCTATTACTGTCTGCATCTTTCAGAAAACTTTTGGGAAGATAGAGATGCCTTTACTTTTCATAGTCTTGAAGATACACGTCTTTACATTTTATAGTCTAAAGTAGTATACAACTATGCATAAGATTGCATATAAAATATTCTATAAATAAATGTTACTATGAATTCTTGAAGTTTAGGCATCCCACGCAGGGCGCGCTCGTGTTGCCTTAGTCTGTTGAGTTATTGTGAATATAGATCATGGTTTCAAACCTTTCTCCAAACCAATCCATCCTTGTCCAAGAAGAAAAAGAATAATCTTGACGTTTAGATTACAGAATTTTAAAAGACCATTGTGCAGTGATGGAATACTATGACAAAGTTCAACATTATGATATACTAGCTTAAGGACATAAGACTGATATGTTTAGAACCCTAAAAAATCTAATAAACCTCTTTCTGATGCAATTCAACCCTAACCATCTCTAACCATTACACATCTTAACAAACCCCAGAGTTTGGCATAGTTTTAAGCTTCTAAAGGCAGAAAACCAACCCCCAAAAGGACCATGTGGTGTCTCTCCAACACCAAGACAAACTGTGAGAAGAGAGATCTGTTTCATGGAGGAGACGGCAGCAGTGATAATTCAATTACCCTTTACATACATGCCCTACTGGACAATTCCACTTTTAGGTTGATGCCTATATCTCTACAGGTGATTTAAACTGATCGTGTACGAGAACATAATTGTGGACATTTAGCACGAGCTGGAGATTATAATGATATACTTACAATTAATTAAATAAGAAACCAAGTTTCAATAGCTATGAGCTAAAAGATTTATTAAAGGCATGCATCCATACCTTGGATATTCTGAACTCATTTACCGCCATTCTGAGATTATCATCAGATAATAACAATCTTGATAAAGCACCAGTGCTCAACCTGCCAGAAAGTTCAGCAAAACAAATGTATAGTAAGTACTCTGCTGCCCACCTTATGGTACAAGATTGAAGGGATCTATGCAGGAAGCCTGACTTGTTAAACAACGATATGTGGAATTCCCAACCTAGTGGAAAGATATAGTAAAAGTATTAAGTGGAACAAGTTTGAGTCACTTTGCTAGAAAATAGCTACTTATTATTTTTAGTTTCTTTTGACCCACTAAAAAAGTGCATACGCCGAAACATCAACAACAGTTTGATGCAAATTTCACAAATACATACCCCAACTTCTTAGCAGCATCTGCTACCGAGCCCTCAACAGCAAAAATTAGATCTAGTAAAGCTTGCATTCCCTATGGATTAAAGAAGAAACACAAAGTAAACATCTTGCATAAGATTTAAATTTTATCAAAGACATGAAGGAGGAAAAGTATACCAAAGCAAACTTAGGATTCTTTGGTCCAATCTGCGGGCCGCAATCTGAACCCCTGATTGTTGATTTAGCGGGAAGAATTTGAAGCAGCTCTTGAGGAGGTGTATATGTATCAAGATCGATGTTGTTCCTAACTAGATGAAAATAATAAAAACGTAAGCTTTCTTGATCATCATCTAGATGTAGAGCCGCATCAACATTATGCTTATGAGCTTAAACATATAAAGTAAGCCTGCAGCCCGATTCCAGAGTGGCACAAGATAAATTGAGAAATTTCCATCAAATAAGGTGTGGTTTCAACTATAACACAGTTGTGTACTTATTTTTACCTTTGTATTAATACCCTTATTTTCCAACAACTTTTCACCCATTCATCCATGAGGAAACCCTGTCTCTTTCTTTTATTGCTTCTCTGTATTCCTAGTCAACGGCCAACCCATAAAGCCTTTCAGCTCTATTTTGTGGCAACATAGAACTCAAGACACTAAAGCTCTGAAGATCTGGGAATTTGCACCTAAACAAGCCAATTTCAGAAATATGGTTTAGTGGGTGCGAGGAAAAAATCTGCCTCAAAACAAGGAAAGTGGACGCATTTCACCAAGAAAAAGAAATAGTACACGATTTCTGATTAGGTCTCCTCTCCAGTGCAGTGTATTAGGTAGGTCTCCCTCTGCTCTAGCTCCTATCCTAATTGTGCAATAACAGTTTTTATTTGGGTGTCACAAGTACAACTAGTTGTCCCGGCACAACTCTGCTAACTCAACAGTGCACACTCCAAGCTCCTCACTTCATACAGTTAAAATTCCATGTCGCACACTTAATCACAGAACTCAAAGTTGCTAGAGGTACAAGGAAATAGTACACACTGATTAGCCAAAAAATTGTACTCACTTTTTGTACAACGCATTTGACATGGCACAGAGTTTAAGATTTTAATTTGACTTGTATGATAAATCACTGGTTGTGGAGCAAATATTAAAGTAATTGTTTAAAAGTAACTCTAATAGAGAAATCTTCAAATAAAACAACAACAACAACCACGTCTAAGTACCAAACAAGTTGGGATCAGTCATATGAAACCTCAAACTATGTTAAAATGCAATGTTTAAAATAATCAAGCAAATCTGTAATTTGATATTAGTGGAAACAACAAAGCATTGAAATGAATACCTTTAAGAGCCAGTAACACTCGTAAACGAGTTAAAGCAGAGGCACGATTCATGTGTTGGGATCTATCCTCCACAGCCTAAAATGAAACCAAATACACAAGGATTTAAGTTATATACACGGACAATGAAATGAAATTCTTACACCAAGAGTACAATTTAACCTCTTAAATGAGATCACTTACCATTTATTCTAAAATATTCAATATTTTTCATACGTTCCAAGCACAGATCAAAATCAACACATAAGTACCCCCAAAAATAGCAAATTTCAGTTCAAAATCCAAAAATGGGTCATAAAAATTTTCACCAAGAAAATAAAAACTAAAACCTGAGCAACAATCCCAGTAGGTTTATGCTTCAAACGAACAGCAGATTCACGCTTGTTGCGGTGTTGTCCACCTGGACCTGAAGCCTTGAAAGTGTCCATTTCGCATTGCCTCATCAACTCCTCATCTGACATCAACAAGTATTCTTTCCCACCTCCAACACCCGATTCAATAGCTCCATTGCTATTGTTGGTGCTGTATTTCGCCGACCCATATTCTTGAATTTGAAGGGGTGGATTAAATAATGAAAGTTGAATTCTTTTGCCAACTGGTAGGTAGATTCTTGATGTTGGATTTGTGGTGCGAATGGAGATAGAATGGGGACGCCAAGAAGAATGAGATGATAGTATGGAGATGGTAGCAATGGGTTTTGGAAGATTTAGAAACGATTTGAAGATGGAACGAACCATGTGGGAGAAGGGGAGGGGGGGGGGGGGGGGGTGAGGAGGAAGGAGGTTATGAGTGGACTGTGGAGAAAAAAATAAAGAAGCTCTTCAAAGGGAAAATATATTACTCGATAAAATAAATAAAAATTTCCAAATTAAAAAGTTCAAAATAAATGTCCACTACCCATTTAAACACCCCTAAGAAAATATAAATTCCTAAAAAAAGAATAAATAATTTAACTAAACTACCCCTAATTAAAAAATTTATATTTTAACTTGACATATGGAATTTGATAAGGGTGTCAATGGATCTCTAAATGGAATCATCAATCGCACTATTTTTTGAAAAATTATAGTTTTTGAACTTTTGTTTTATAACTCGAATGTAAATTATAATTTATATATAAATTTTATATTTGTTGAAACGAGATACACGCGTACGTACATATCTTAAAACCATTCAGAATAAAAAGCTTAAAAGTAAAGAATATATAGGTGTAAAAATCATTATTTTTTCTTCGAGGGATAGGTTAAAACAAAATAACGCATGTAATTTTTATCAAGTAAAATATACGTATGAATAAATAATTTACTCCAATTTATTTTGTTTACTATTAGAGCTTATAAACCAAACCAACTGAGAACAAAAGGCACACAACATTTAACAATTATTTTTGGACAAAAAAAAAACAATTTTTTAAACTATTCTTATTTTTTCCACTTCTAATAATTCAAATAGTGTCCAAAAGCTTATTAAATAGGGTTATGTGGGGACAAGGACCATTTACAAGTCTTTTTAAAGGATTTGAACCCATGTTTTAATTTTTTAAAATTTAAATTGCTTTTACAATTAATACTAATTAAGCTAATTTCCATTATAAACGGTTCGAAATTAGGCAAAAATTATAAAAAATACGATTTAATCCAAAGTAATAAATAGTAAAAATTAAACCAAAAAAGATATTAAGATGTATTTTTCACCTTATAAAAAAAAATATAAAGATATATTTTTCTCCCTCAATCCATTCCTGTCTATTTTTCTTTCGCCTTCTAGATCGAACTTCCTCAAAATTGAGATATAAGCTCTCCAAGATGGACTCAATCTATCGTAACAACACACAATCCAAATAAATAATATTTTCGCAAATCTCCCAACCAAGCTTTAATGGAGTTTTGTTCTTCTCCTTCAAGTTTCAAACTCAAGTTCTTCCATATATATTGAATACAATGCTTAACTCTAAAATTTTAAGAGACAACTTCAACCTCAACAATTAAATCAATCAAGTTTGCAATCAAAAAATGGACAATGAAGATAAAGAGAGAGTGGAGAAATTGCTAGTTAATACTCAAGCTTGGGGGAAGAATTAGTTTTGATTTATATGTTAAATTCTAAGTTTGCCCTAAAAGTTATAAAAAAAACTCAAAATAGTTCCCTATCAAACTTAAATCCCCACTTAACATTTTTTTTGGGCAACAGATAAATAAAAAATAAAAAAGGGGTCCAAACTTTAAAATATAGTCTTGAGGGCCTTTGTCCACAATATATCTTTGTTTTTGGATTGTTAGTCGTAAAATTTTGGCATAATACATAAACAGACATTTAAACTTGACTTCGGCTGGCAAATATGTCTTTCAATATTAGGCGTATATAAGTAGAAATCTTAATTTATCTCTATTTTATCAGTTGAATATTTCGACTTACGAAATATTTATTTAAACACCTCCGAAATTTATGTGCCACCTCCCTTAATTCTGAATCTATTTTTTGGAAGAAAATAAATTTCTTGAAATTTTGCATCTCGAATTGTATTCCCACAAAAGGAATGGTAAAGTTGAAAAACGAATCCTTCAAATCTTTGTTGTGGAGTCGATAAATTATACGCCCTTTGGTTGAATCATAAGGACTTACTTCAATTTTGACTCTATCTCCTGACAGTATCCGTATAAAACTATGCCGGATCTTTCCGGAAACATAATTTATAATCAAATCTAAACGAAGTCGAAACAGACCGTTGGGAAGTGATTCGATAATTAAAGCTTCATGACTCCTTTTTGGTTCTTAATGTGCCCTTGAGGTAAATATTTGAGGTATCTATGTTATGCATATCTAAAGTTGAAGCGCATACTTGACAGATGAAGCCAAGTTTGATAGCAGGTTTATATATTATGCCTAAAATTCTACTCCAACAGGAACCTTTTTAGCAGACACATCTCAAAGAAGCCTCTGGAAAGATATGTCTCCTTCCTCTTTCCACTTTTAATTTCCTGTAACTTGCTGGAAGTTTCTTGCACAAAGAACTCTCTCAACAATTTTGGAACTTTCAAGATTCTTAAAACCATAACTCCCCCCCCCCCCC
>MCJB01022162.1:182358-199987 GCA_002018475.1 Nicotiana obtusifolia | reverse complement strand
CTATCTCTCTCTATATATTGCAATATTATACCCCTTAGATCTTCCCGGTACACTAGTCAAACACAAAAAGAGAAAGAAAAAGAAGAAAAAAAGAAGCTTGTCAAAGCTTGCAAGGATGAGGCTCAGCAAAAAGATTCCATTTTTGATCTTTTCAGTTGGGTGCATATTGCAACTGTCATTTGTGTCAGAAGGATCAATTCTACCACTATTCTTGGACCAAATGGGCAATACTCCCAGTAGTCTACTAAGTGAAACATTTCTTGATCCATTCAGAATGTTGGAACAGATACCCTTAGGACTAGAAACCAGAGACGAGACTCTCTCAGTTGCAAAAGTAGATTGGAAAGAAACGCAAGAGGGACATGTGGTAACAGTAGACGTACCAGGTTTAAAGAAAGAAGAGATAAAGATAGAGGTGGAGGAAAATAGGGTTTTGCGAGTGAGTGGAGAGAGGAAGAAAGAAGAAGAGAAGAAAGATGATCATTGGCACTGTGTTGAAAGGAGCTATGGCAAGTTTTGGAGGCAGTTCCGTCTGCCTGAAAATGCAGATATTGATACTCTTAAAGCTAAGCTTGAAAATGGGGTGCTCACCATTTCTTTTGCTAAGTTGTCTCCTGACAAAGTTAAGGGTCCTAAAGTTGTCGCCATTGAGACCAAAGAAGAAGGAAAAAACTCTTCTCCTTCTGTTAAAGAGGAGCTCTAATGGTTTTGATGGCTTACATTAGCTTCACTAGTTGTAATAGAATCATGTAATCTGGTGTGACTTATGCTTGGTGTTTTGTATCAAGAAAGTAGTGAAAAGTGATGAAAATAATGTAAATGTAGTCATAATTGGGAAGTAGTATCATATATATATTTGATCTGTTTCTTTTTCGTTCTTGGATTGATCTTCTAATTGTTAAGTTCTATTCGTATTTTTTCACGAATGCTACTTCTCAAAAGCTCAAGTCGTAATTTTCTGGTAGTAGTTATGTTAATTTGAGCTATTCTAGCAATTCAATGATCAATTCTAGCACATGTAAATGGATTTCACTCATTTTAAACAAAAATGAGTGAAATGTAGACATGGATTTCAATCATTTTAAACTCAGAGAAGAATATGTAGACAGCGAGGAAGAGGGATCTTCATTTCTGTCATATTGAGCAGCGGCCCGCGAGAGCGGTACCAAATTTAGGCAAATTCTGAATACTAGATATGACTTCAAATAATAAGGATTAAAGATCGATTAGTGTGGCGATAGGGATAAGCTTCATCATCCGGATCATATCATATTAGATGTTTAACATAACGATTCGTATGCTTTCACAAAAGATAGAGGAGCGACTCCAGAAAGAGACATCTAACAACTCGACTAAAGTGGATTCCGAAATTTTACCCTTTCCTTTATAATTATTGGACACTACATTCTATAAAAAAAAAGTGAAAATGAAAGGTAAACAAAAGAAAGAACAAATGCGACAAAAAGCCTTAGAGCTTCGAAAGTCCGAAATTGAGCTTGAAATTGAGTGTTATTAAATTAAGTCTGTCGTATCCTTCCCAACCCAAGACGACAAGACGGTAACGAAACTACAACAACTCCGGAACGCATCATATAATTTCTTTCAACGTAGTGATACTCAATGGACGAAGTAGCAGTAGATCCAGCCTACAAAGGCAAAATAATCTATTTCTGTCATTAAGAATGAACACTTCGACACATTTGTTGACAAATAAAGCCAAACAAACGGTAGCTACTACTCCCATTAATGAATGACATGCACCACCAATCAAATAATTAAGGATTTGAGGTTTGGGGTTGAAATTTACCCACGCGTAATTAATTTATATAATGCATGCATATCAATATCTTTTACATACAAATTTGTCATCGTTAGTTTTGTAGGCGGATTTACGTGTATGGTTACGGGTGCAGTTATATAGAGAATTTAAAAAAAAGGATATAATAAATCAGCAAGTACCCAAGTAACAAAGAGCTAGGTAGGTGTTTTAGTTTATGATGGGTGCTAGAGCACTATAAAAGTCAAAGGGCGAGGGATCAAATCTCACTCCTTACAAGTTTTTTTCCCTTAATTTTTTTTATATTATCAAGCATTTTCTTTTGTCCCAATCATGAGGTCCTCTTTTTAATCTTTTCAGTTTTTACTAACGACTTTTTTTGAGCCAATATTACTTTTATTTTTTTGCTTCTGACTTTATTTTATCTTTTTTTTTTTGCTTTTCTTTTCTTACTTTATCTAATTAATTATAGCAAAGAAAGAAAAAGAAAATTTGTTTTAGAAAAATAAAGAATCCTTCCCGAACTGCAAAATTCATAGATCTTTTTCTTGCTAATTGTATTATCCATCACAGTTTCACGGCGTCTATAATATTAATATCATGGTTTTCTAATTAATTTTTTTATTGTATTTAAATAGTTGCATACTTATACGATGGTATTGATAGTAACTTTACGTCAAAAAAAATTAAGCACCCACGAAACTAAAATCCTGGATCTACCACTGGTTAGTTCATATATATATTCTCGTCTCTATCATTCATGAATTATGATTAACTAACTAAACATTAACTGCAAATAGACAATAGATAAATTTACCGCGATTCTGCTATGGAGGGTTTCGACATTACTCAAAGCATGCATGTTTCTCATTCATAAAATTTCACGGAAAAGGGTTAAGTATATATACCCCTCTACTATAAAAAAATTATTTAAATTTATTCTCCGTTTTATACTAAATTGTCTTGCAAGCGCTACATATATATGGCAAGCCCACGTCGCTTTCGACTCCTATTGTAATCGCCTATTATTAGTTATACTGATATTATTTATTATTAACTATTCGATATATTATATTAATTGTAAGATAAACTTATCCTGAATTGATGTTTCAACATTTGGTAAGTATGTTATTCTAGTACTATTTCTAATATTGAAATAACTATTCGCAAAATTATTAATCGAACAAGACAAATAAAACTTGCTCAGTTGGTAAAGCACCTCCGCTTGCGATTATTAGGTCATGAGTCCGAGTCGTGTGAAAACACTATGAGGTCGTTTGGTAAGCTGTACTAAATAAAATAATCCCTGTATAAAAATTTAATCCGTTCAATACAATGTTTAGTTGCTCAATTCAATTTATGCATACCTAATCATGGATTATTTATACCTCATAGGAGGGCTTAGCTAATACCAAGGAAACTAAGAGATTATTAATTCTGCATTAACTTTACCTAGATAGGATCCTAAAATTACTAAATCGCTCCTCAAAACCTTTTCCGAAATTTCTTTATATACAGAAAGAAGAATATTCAAGGGTACAATTGTAAAGAAAATTTGGTACAGTTTTAAACCAAATATAAGCTAATTTTTAATACAATGAATCAAATATTTGATAAAAAATAATACCAACAATATAATTTCTGTATTATTAATTTCTGTATTACTTGTATTCGTACGAAACGACCCATAGGTCCAAAAGAAAGCCTTATACACGGGTCGGGCAGAAAGAAGCTGCAAAACCTATCCATATAACCCGCTCCGTTTTCAATTCTTAACACTCTTCTTCTACCTGCCGATATCTCACTTCACTGTCTCTCTCTTCTTCCGGAACCTCGAAAAATAAGCCAAAAAGGAGAGACCCTTTTGCACTTCTGCTCTCCTTCTCTATAGTAATAAGCTGAAATAGCAGCAAATTTTTATTCAGTAATTTTTTCAAGCAGATGGAGAACATAGGAATAGTTTCATCACCGAAAATGGTATTGGGTCTCTCTTCAAACCCAAGGAATTCAGTAATTACCAGCAAACCATTCTTTGGTCTTCCTCATCTACCCAAAAGACCCTCAAAGAATGCAAGAATTGTCAGACCCACTACTTGTTTTGAAGTTGTCTCTTGTTTTCAGGGTCCAAGACTCACCAAAAAGATTGGTAATTTATACTCCTTCTTTATACTAGTCCTCAATGTCCTTTATATATTCTGTGTTTATTTGAAGCTTTATTTCATCTTTTAGACTAGAAGTTCATTTCAAAAGGATCTGTCTTTGAACTTTCTTTCTTTTTTTTTTTGTTGAAATTTTGGTGTTATGAGTTTTTTTTCGGGGTTATTTAATGGTTGGGAGATGCACAATTCTAATTTCTACTCATGTAAAAAATTGAATCTTTTAGTGGTTTTGTGTGTGTATATATGTGTTTATCTGAAGCCTTGTTGCAACTTATAGTAGAAGTGGAGCTGTTTTTGAAGATAACCTTTTGAAATTTTGGTATTGTGAGGTACTTTTTTGTTTTATTCATTAACTTGAAACTGCATAATTCTGATATCTTTTTGTCTAAAAATTGATTCTTTTAGTAGAAGTTCATTACCCAGATGTTTGTGTGTATGTGTGTGTTCCTAATTGCCGATATAAATATTCTAAGCCTCAGAGTAGCCTGTAAAAAAGAAACAACACATAAATCTCAACCTAAACTATAAAAATATGGCTAAAAGCTCACATCTCTGGGAGGAAAGATTTTCCTATTTTGAGCTGTTTCTGCCTCATTTTCCCGTAATTGGTGAAAACTCGAGACTCACATCTCTAGGAGGAAAGATTTTCCTATTTTGAGTTGTTTCTGCATCATTTTCCTGTAATTGGTGAAAACTCATTCTCGAGCTGTTTCCATCATTTCAATTCTCCTACATTGGTGAAAACTCACTCTCGAGTTTTGTGTGAAAACCCAAGGGGTGGGGGTGATTGGTGAATTGCTTTCTTGAAACACGACTGCTGAATCTTGCTTTCCATTGGAGGAATAATTTGGTTGCCTTCTAGAAAATCATTTTCTTCCATCAATCATAGCTTAGTTTTCTTGTACGCGACTTCTTTTTCAGCCTGTTGTACATTTTCCTTGACTGATTTGCACCTGATCTAACTTGCATATTTTCGTGCCTGCATTCAAAACTTAACTTCTTAGTGACAGACATATCCTTTTCCAGGTAAAGATTGTTGTCATCATTAAAATCATAGGGCTTAAATTATGCTGCTGTAATAATATGCCTTATGAAATCATGCCTTTAGGGCTTGAACTAGGCACGCAAGAACAGAGCACTCCAATAGTCTATCCAATGCATACACATCATGTGGATAAAGGGAAAAAAAGGAAAAGGAGAAAAGGTCTAAAGATAAAAGTGTCCTCTAAAGTATCGCAAGTAGAGCATCTTATTTGTCTAGTAACTTCATTTAAGAGATCAAATGTGGTTATAAATCTCAAACAAGCTAATGTTCCATTCAACAACAACATACCGGGGTGGTGGTGGTGGTTGTATACAGTCCTTACCCCTACCTCGTATGAGATAGAGAGGCTGTTTCCGATAGACCCTCGGCACAAGAAAAGCGTTTCCAAAACAGGTTTGAAAAATAAAATACCGAAGAAAAGAAAAGGAAAATATTGACATCAGATAATATTTTTCGTTCTTTTCTTTGGTTTTTTCATCTCAGCTTTTTACATTTATATTTTTCAAACCTATTTTGAAAACACTTTTAGGGTTTTAAGAAACATGCATTTTGAAATTTGGATGGATTTTACTTGTTGAAAGAATGATTCCAATATGTGAATATCTTTTTCTGTCAGAGAAAAATTTACTGATGGCCCGATTCAATTGCCAGATCAAATTTTCCAATAAGACATTTGTTTTAAAATATATTACAAGATGGTTATTGCACTTAAGCTCATTGGGATTGTGTTTCTATGGGTAGTGAAATTTCTCAGTAGTTGTTGCTGCTACAACTTTGATATACTTATATCTGGCTAGACGACCAAAGGAAAAAGAGCTTGTTGTTGGAAACAGACATACTATGCATAGAACTGCTATATCTTGAAGAATAATTCAAGGAGTATCACCTGGAAGGGACAGTCACTTCTCTTGTCCCAAGTTTCTTAGCTAGTGTTTGGTCATAGATTCCCAAATTAGTTTTAAAAAATCCGATTTGGGTGAAGTTTGGTTTGAAGATGAAAATCTGTTTGGACATAATTTTTCAAAACATATTTCACTTTCTTTTTTGAAAAAAACATGAAATGTGACTTATACCCATAAGTTCTAAAAAGTATTAAAATACCCAACAAACAAACTTGCTTATCCTGTATATGCAGAACATTTATTGGTGCCATTCATTATCATTATCCCAAACCATAGTCTTGAATATAGATAAGTTTGGCATAAAATTATCATTTTTATGATGAACTACTTAATACACTATCCTAAAACCATAAGTTGATATTTTAATATCAAATGCTAATAACACAAATACCAGCCATAATTCGTCAAATTGCAATAATATTACAAGATCCATCAGTCCAAAAGAAAATGATAGTAATTAGCTAGTGGATTAGTTGGGTCATAATAGATTTTTTTCTTAAAAATAAAATGGTGTAATTTTTTAGAATTGTTAAAAATCAAACGGTAATATTTTGGGCAAAAAATAGGTTTAGAGCTAGTTTTGGGATTTGAAAGTTTTGTTTTCAAAATCTGCCAAAATATGAATAAAATCTATAAAAAACATGTTTTGCCAAAAACTTTTTGGAAAAAACTTGACAAAATCTATGGCCAAACGGGGGCTTACTATTGTTGGGACTTTTTAATGTTATATTCTTGCTATTAATTCTGCTGTTTCTTAGGCCTTAACCTCTCTTTGTACTGATTCTATGCAGTGCCAGAAAAAATAGGGAGAGATCGTTTTGCTAGCACAACTTCAGGTGGCCAGCAGACCTCTTCAGTTGGTGTAAATCCACACTTTTCAGCTCCATCATCATCGTCTCAAGTGTAATAATTTGTATTATTCCCCATTTGATGTGTTTTATCTTGTCTACATCTTTGCCTATCAGTTTCTTGCTTTACACGTTCTTCTTATACTGTTTGCATCTGCATTGATAATTAATATCTTTTGATTTGTTACTTATTCATTGTTGTTTTTTTGTGTCTACAGAGGGTCTCCTCTTTTTTGGATTGGAGTTGGTGTTGGGCTCTCAGCACTTTTCTCATGGGTGGGAAGGATAATTCTCTTGATTTTATTTGTTGCACTCTTGTTTTCTCATTTTGTTTTGTTTTACTAACTCTTTACTGGATTTGTTTGAAATATATTGCAGGTGGCTTCATACCTAAAGGCAAGTACTTTCTATTAAAATTTGCATGGATTTGATGCTTGTCTAATTCTGTTATTTCTTATGGCCCTACTAACAGAGTGACAGCTAGAGAGTTTAGCCTTTAGATGCAAATATGCACGTACTTGTCGATAATCTGACATGGACATGATGGGACATACCTTCTGAGCAATAATGTGTTATAGAATTAACCACATGTTAAGGAGAAAGGGCCAAAAAGCATATAAGCAAGAAAAGAGTGGGAACTATATGTTGATGAATTTACATGTCAGTTTCATGCTTTGCAAGTAATTCAAACCATGCTCCGTCTCTTGCAAATAATTTCAAATCTGGTTTTGGAAGGCCAATAATATCCTTAATTATTTTTTTAGCTATGTCACTATACTTGCTTTTTGTTTGAGAGTCCTAACTCTTGCTGTTTCATTTAGTTGATTTTCTCTCTTATATCTGTGAGCTTTAAGATAAGTAGCGTGGCATTTTCCTCATTTTAAACAACTAAATTATTCCTGCTAATGAGCCAAAACTGGATTGTATATACAATACTTGCTCAGGTAAACATAAATCCGGTGGTTGCTCTCTTATTCTTTATGATGGAAAATAGTGTTTAAACTACTTTCAGATTCTTCAAACGGCAGATGTTGTAGTTGGTTTAGCTATAGAAAAAAAAGAGCAACCCGGTGCATGAAGCATCCCCCGATTACGTAGGGTCCGGGGAAGGACTGCACCTAAAGAGGGTGTGAGGTAGACAACCTACCCTGATGCAAGCATCCGTGGCTGATTCCACGGCTTGAACCCGTGACCTATGAGTCACACAGAGATAACTTTGCCGTTGCTCAAAGGGAACCATTTTTCATTGGTTTAGCTATAGAAATTCGATAAAACCAGATCTTTCATATATGTCTAACTACTCCTGCATATTCCTCCAGAAGTACGCAATGCAACAAGCATTCAAAACAATGATGGGGCAAATGAATAATAACCAGAATACTCCATTTAGTAACACTGCCTTTTCACCTGGGTCACCTTTTCCGTTCCCACCACCACCTCCAATGTCAGGTGCAGCTAGTTCATCACCTTCACCACCTGCAACATCAGCTTCATTTGCATCTCAGCCGGTTACTGTTGATGTGTCCGCAACCAAAGTGGAGGAACCTCCAGCTGTAAATGTCAAGAAGAATGATACAGAAGCTGAAAGGGTACCAAAGAAAAATGGTAATATAATTGATAGTTACTTCTAGCTTTTACTTTTTTTTTTTTTTTTTTTTTTTTTTTTTTTTTTTTATATAGAAAAAAAAAGCAGTTCTAGCTACAAGGCAGGTTCATCGAATGCCTCTTTTGACACTTACCCTTAAAAAGCCTTGTGCATTTAAAGCCTTGTATATTCCAAGCTTTGATCAACCTTAACTTAGATTTGTCTCATTAACCTGAAAGATATTGGAGTAAACCAGTGAGGCCACTATTACTATCTTAAATTAGCAAGTTATCCACTAAAATTTAAAATTAACCAGCAATTAGCCATTGATATTAGAAACATCAATAGTTAATGGGTAAGCTTAAATCATAATTCTAATTATATTATAGACTATGATTCCATACTAGAAAATTTTTCAACTTCGTTTCCGGTTTTGGAGTTGTCAGCAACAAACACGTACCCCTCAACCATCTACAGCTCAAGAATCTGGAGTACCATGATGTGGTCATTACGTGAACTTCTGATCTTCTAAATGAGAATTCATCCACATCACCCCGTTTTGCCAGCTTTGCTGGGGTTCTGCAAGTGTACAAACTCTAAGCCCTTATCATCCCCTCCTGTAGAAACCTAACCCCCTCATGAAATTACTAGAGTCCGTTGCTGACAAGAGGCAAGCAGGGGAATGTTGGATTGGGGAAAAGTTCTACATTAAAGTGTAAAAGGAATGAGCTAGAGGAAAAAGGTTCCTTTTCCATTTCTTCGAGCTTAAATTAAATCAGTTTAGCAACTTCTTTTATCTGTGCCTCAATCATGATTTTTTTTTTGATAAATGCCTCAATAATCAAAAGATTTCTGGCCTGCATTTGTCAACAGTCCGTGACCAGAACCAAATTTTAGACTCCACTGATCTCAGATTAACCACCTCCTAAAAAAAAAAAAAAAAAAAAAAAAAGAACAGGGAAAGAAAAGAAGCAGAATGCTTTGTGGAAACAATCAGGTTTTGCAACTGTATCCATTTCCTGACAGCTTTTCTTAAATGCTAACATCCATTGAGGGACAGTAGAAATGGATACATGAGATCAGTTGTAGTGGGGACATCCGATAAAATTGGAACAATATAGAGAAGATTATCATGGCCCTGCCAGCACAAGGATGGCAGGAAATCAAGAAATGGTCCATAAAAGGAATTAATGATGTCAGGGGAGTTCACTTTTGTTTCTACCATAATTATAAGAATGCTCATCCTCTCTCTTATTTCCCAAGTTAGTACCACTTTTGGGATTGTGATGCATTTCGTATTACGCTTACAAAGATATTTAGGTTTGCTGGTTATGATATTAAATCTATTAATGGAACTTCTCTGCAGCTTTTGTTGACATATCTCCTGATGAAACATTCCAAAAGGGTGCTTTCGAAAATTATAAAGAATCAAATGAGACAGCTTCAGTAACTGTTGATCAGGTGAGTCAGTAGTGCTATTATCTGAGAATATGGTGTCATATAACAATCGTACTTCAATAGTTTTTTTAATGTCTATAAGGTAACTCAAAATGGGGCTGCTTCAAAGTCGGGATTTGGTGCAAATACATCTGACAGTACCGGTTTTGGTGCAAATACATCTGATAGTACCTCATCAACTGGTAAATCATCTGCTCGTCCTGCCCTTAAGGCATGGCTGTCGTACTGCAAATATCATTCATGCATAAAGTCAAAAGTATATTCAGTTGTCTTTTTTGTTTTTGACAAGAATGTCGAGATTAGCCATTTTGTTATGCAGTGACAGTATGTTTGTAGCACTACCTGGATACATAGAGGTATTTTGGTAAATCAACAGGGTACAGACTTTAAGAGATTACATTTTGTGTTTTCAATATGTATCCTAATCCAATAAGGCATAAAGGCACTATCATATCTATGTACAATTAGAATTTAGAAGTGGTTAAACTCTTGTCAGTCTATGGATCCATGTTGTATGAGATACTGCATCGATCAGATGCAGACACAAAAGCATGAACAGCCAGTCAGAAACTGTAGTCTTTGTAAGGACCTGAATATTGCCTTCTCTAGAAACCTGTGTAGAACTATCCTAATTAATGGAAACTGCTTTAACGGGCATATTCCACGGAAAATACCTATTTCTTACATTATATCTTTGTTTTATTATGGATTTTTGGATGGCTGAAAATTTTGGGTGCATTATTTGTTTTGAAGTTGGAGGTTTCGAATGGCACATACTCCACTGCTTATTTGAATATGTCTGTTTATTATTAAAAAAATGTTTCTTCTGGCCTAATTTCCCTTCACAATTTTTATTTATGGGAAAACAAATAAAATTGCCTTTCATGCTCTCTGCTTCTCAGCCAATGGAAACCTTTGCATGATATTTTTTCTTGAACAGAAAAATCAAACCCGCTAATGTCAGTGGATGCTCTGGAGAAAATGATGGAAGATCCAACAGTGCAGAAGATGGTTTACCCGTAAGATAGCATGTACCTTTTCTGTTATGCTCTATTAGTTTTGTTTGATTAACTTGAATATTTGCAATGTCTAGATTACTTAGCGTTCTGAATGATATCTTCCTTGACTCATTAGAAAATTTGAATTCTTTTTCGTCCTACATCATGCTATTGAAATTTTGACATAGAAAATTTTGTTGTAAAACCTCAGATAAGATATCTTGTTCATTCTATCCTTATGGGCAAAAATAATGTCTGGTGTGATGCTCATAATGGAGGGCAGATCAAGGAGAAGGACTTGCAGGATTCTAAGTTGGCAAGTCTCCAAAGAAGGAGAGCATATGACATCTAAGGAGAATCCCACACTGAAAAAAGAGGGTGGAAACGTCAAGGGCTATATGACAAATATAAAAAATTCACATCATATGCGCGCTTTTGGGCTAGATGTGGGAAGTCCTAAGGACAAATCTCTGAGCTCTGTTGGGTCAAAGAGGACAATACATCCCGTGGGCTTGGGCTGTGACAAATATGATATAAGAGTTAAACTCTCATAATATGATTGGGGGAAATCCTTAGTGAGGAGGACGGGTCAAGGAGAAATAATAGTAGGCTTCTAAGCTGACAAGCTTCCGGAGAGAGGACGCATATGACATCTTAGGCAAATTTCTCATTAGAAAGGAGGAAAAAGTACTGTAGCAAATAGAAGCACATAGTACGCGCGCTTTTGGGCAACGTAGTGTAGTCCAAGGGACAAATTTGTGAGGTCTATTAGGCCAAAGGAGAAAATATGTAACATGGGCTTGGGTTGTGACATCTAGACCCAGCATCCAAAGGCTGATTCATCTGTGACTTGTGATGATTCCTGTTGATTTCATACAGTAGTGCTGTCAACTGGAGCTCTAGCAAAGATAAAGTTGAAAAAATACAAATGAGAAAGTAAATTTTCTTAGGAATGATCTGAATATTCTAGGATTTTAAAGTTCTACCCAAGGTAACTCCTTTGCTATTCTGTTCTACTATGTGCTGTCGGGATGGGCCTTGTCGATGAATTTTAATTTGCGTGAAGTAAAGCTATTGCTAACTAAAAATTAATTATAGTACCTTATTGGTCGAAACTCTAGTTTCAGTTGCACAATGCTACTATGTATTGCATTATCAATCAAGAAGTGATGAACTTCTAGTGAAGTCAAAGTTCTTATGTTTGAATTTAAGTTTTAAATCTCTCTTAGGCATAGCAGGGAGAATATCCTTTCATTATTGTGTTTAATTAACAGGGTAGGAAAGTACGATAGGCTGTTAGTGTGATGTAGACTACTAGCCTGTTTGGCCAAGCTTCAAAAATCAACTTATTTTCAGAAGTACTTTTTTCAAAAGTATTTTTGGTGAGAAGCAGTTTGTATTTGGCTAATCAATTTGAAAAACACTTCTGAGCAGCAATTAGTATTTGGCCAAGCTTTGAAAAAGTGCTTCTGAGTGTATTTTTCTCAAAAGTGCTTTTCAAAAAAGTGCTTTTGGGGAGAAGCTACTTTTTTCTGTTTCTATAAAACTGCTTCTCCTTCTACTCAAAAGCATTTTTTTTGTCTAAGAGCTTGGCCAAACACTTCAACTTTGAAAAAAAAGCACTTTTTTTGAAAAAAGTGCTTTTGGCTTTGGAGAAGCTTGGCCAAACATGCTATACTTGGGTAATAATGGAAGGAAGTGAACTAACTTGAGAATTGAGACGCTTAGAAGATGGTGTTGAAAAGATATTTAGATGGTCTATGGAGTAGGACTTAAAATATTAAACATTACCTGAGATGGTTGTTGGCAATAAGTGTTTAATGATGTGGATTGGGATTGATCGGAAAAGTGTAAAACCCTGAATAAATTGGCTAATGCATATTAAAGTACTAGATAGGATACAAGGTTGGCAAATCCGGTGTTTTATCTAAAGTGACGTTTTCTCTTCTATGTTCATTCTATTGTGCTTTTCTTGTGTCCGTACGCTGACCTTTCGTCTTATGTGACATATGTTTTGTATGTATAAACTACTTGTGCTTTATTTTGACGAGAACTAACATTTCATTTGATACTTGGTGCAGCTATCTACCTGAGGAGATGAGGAATCCTACAACATTTAAATGTAAGCTGCCATCCGATGCTCTTTTCTATGCATATGAACTATGCTTTCCCAGCTACTACCCTTAATTTTGACCATTAATGGATCTTTGAAGGATGTAAGTGCAGACAATGCACCCAGTAACGCATTGCCTAAATTATGTAACTTCTCTATTTTTGGTTTGTGTTAAATTTTATCAATCAACTCATGGCTCAGGTTTTAGAGTAAAATTCAATTCTTTTTTTGTCAATGACTGTTTCTGTGTGAATTGCTAAGTTGTAGCATCTCTGAGAACAAGAGTTAAATACCATTAATTCTTTTTTTTTTTTTGCTGTGTTCTCATCTTACCGGGGAACACTTGTCTTTCTGATTTATTGTGAGACTTAAAACTAAAAAAAAAAAAAAAAAAGGTAACTCGCCGGGCCTTTAGAACAAAGGTTGGTCTGGCTAACTCTAAATATAACTATCTAGTTTTCTTATTGCGTATGAAGGCGCAAAGGGGAAGGGCTGTTTAGTGCCTTTCCAACCAAAAAGTTAGCGGGTAAAAATGATATTAATCATTATAACCTTGTTGGTTTCAATCTAATAACTTGCTATAAAAAACCGAAACTTTCTAGCATTGGTAGTGAGAGAAATCTACCTTAGATCAAAATAAGGAGAAGGAATACATTAATTAGGTCGAGGAAAATGACAGTCCACATTTATATAATGATATGATTCATTGATATAATTTTTCAAGCTTCTTTATCTACTATCTCTATCAGATAAAAATAAGCTAAGAGGGTGTTACATCTATTTTTCTGACAGGGATGCTACAAAATCCACAATACCGTCAACAGTTGCAGGACATGTTGTAAGTCTGGTTCAATTGTCTTTCAAGTGCATATTTCCCTATATTCTGTACCGAAATTCAGTACTTGTATTGTCATTTATTTTTCTGAAATCTCTGTTTGGCACTATATTCTATTTAGTATCCCAGCCATCGGGTGAGCTTTGCCATGAGCATTGTCACAAAAACTTTTTAAATAGAATCTAATGCCATTCTATAACTCTACTTTAATTATAAGAAAACATATTCTGGTGTAGCTCTGCTCGATCTGATGTATTTGGACTGCTCTTTATTTACTGCAGTAACAAGGCTCTTGTTGAACTTGTGCGACCTAGACTTGACCTTTTTTTTTTCACTTATCAAAAAAGAAAGAACAAAGACTTGACTTTTTGCTTCTGCCCTCATATGGTTAAACTTCCCAGCTTGCATGAAAATATTTTCCATCCCAATAGATGTATTTTACTGGTACATGTTGACCCTTTTCATCTTGTTGATTCTTTGTCCATCTAATTGCAATTCTATCATAAAAATGAACGATATATATCATCTGATATTAATTATCTGTCTGGATTCAAATATTCTTGGGCTTGGGACTACCTATTCTTTGTCAATCTGCTTGCCTTTATGTATGTCTTGGTCTTTGCTCAATTTTGAAAAGAAACGAGGAAGAGAACATATATGTTAAATAATCTGTTGATTTATGGTTTGGTAGGGATTTCCAGTGTTGAAACACCTTTCTTTTTATGTCTATCAAAAGCTTATCAGGGTTTTCATCATTTGCCCCTCCCAGGAATAATATGGGTGGAAACCCAGAATGGGACAACCGCATGGTGGATTCCTTGAAGAATTTTGATCTTAGCAGCCCTGAAATTAAGCAACAATTTGGTAAGTTTGAGTATTTATTTTCTTCTTTTCGTGGTCTACTTGAAACATTGATATCCATAGCTCTCTGATCCTGCGGTGGGACTACAGGGTCTAGACAAAAGCTGGATTCATCTGAGCGTCGATATATGTTTTGCGGGTATTATCATGATAAATGACCCATCTCATGCAGGAGAAATATAGAACAAACTTTTATCCTGATGGGGTGTTAATACAAGAAACTTTTATAATGAGAGTCATCTGATGAAGTTGCTATTCTAATATAAAAGAGGAAAGATTGTTACTCCTTTTCTGCTATTGCTATACAAGTTTATAGTGACAAGTTGCAGTCAGAGGAGAAACTCTTTGAGATATGTAATGGACACAACATTAATGTTATGAGTGGTCTTTTGGGACAAACTATAGGCTTTTTAGGCATAAATGTAAAGTGAGTGAGCATACTTAATGACACGTGGTGCAGAAATAACTGCTTAGAACTCCATTAGGGCTAGTCTCAAACCATCTTTTTTACGTCTGATTTAATATGTTGAAGCGGGTAATTTAGAGGCCTTGTAGTGATGTTGTATGTGAGATCTCTTGAGGAGTATCCCTCCCTAGTGGTTCCCAGTTGAAAGAGCCTCCAATATAGTTGAACATGCAGATTGCTTACCACGGGTAAGTCTAGCAACCTCATCTGATAAAGAAACTAATATTACTCCCTTATTTCTCTTTATTCTTTTAAATCTGTCTTTCTCTCCGTCTTGGACGAGCTCGCAGCATTAAACCGCCAGTAACTCTTTTTCTGTGAAAATACAATATTTTTGATATTTCACAAGTTGATTTCACAGCCAGTCATCTTCCGGATCAAATGTATGGCATTTGCCCTCAAGCCGCAACCCCCCTCCTGGTTTGGCTATGCTATTAATCCTCCCATGTGGAGCTTAGATTGAAGAAACATTGCCATTTGTTTCTTAATATGCAGCTTGATGACACAGGATGGATTTACTAATTTGACTTGGTAACCTTGCACTGGTAGTTAACTTTGTGCCTTTTGATTTATGTCTTGAAGACTTCTAATTCTACATGCAGTTGCTATAGCCAAAACTAACAAATGATATGATTTGCACTTTCCTCTTGCATATTTAGTTATTTTTATAAATTGCAGATCAAATAGGGCTTACTCCCGAGGAAGTCATTTCAAAAATTATGGCTAATCCTGATGTTGCTATGGCTTTCCAAAATCCAAGAGTTCAAGCAGCCATCATGGATGTATGCACTTTTTGCTCCCTTTCTGTGTTTAACTTAAAAAAAATCTATTCTTGAATTTATTGAAGTTTCAAAGAGATGCACTTTTATGGCCTGAAGTGTTGGTGCACTCTGACTTTTATGATTATTGCAGTGTTCTCAGAATCCACTGAGTATCGCAAAGTATCAAAACGACAAGGAGGTGAGAAAGTAGTTTCATCCGATACATGTCTTCTTGTCTATTGATTTTAATTTTGACTGCATATGTTATTGAATGTCTGAAATATTTGCTTCACTAGTGAGAGCAGTCATCTCATGAAATACCTAACACATATTACGTTGCATGTATGTTTATATACTCATATATACATTTGATAAGTACCTAATGCGTATGTTTGCACATATGGTCATAGGTGATGGATGTCTTCAACAAAATATCTGAACTATTCCCTGGGGTGTCTGGTTCACCTTGATACTCTCCTGCTGCTTAAGCAGCGGTTATGTGACCGCTCCTTGTCATTTTTGCTCTGTTTGAGTGAGATATCAGCCAGAACTGTTGGGCTCTAAGATGTAGTCTGCACCCTCGGTTGGTTGTGTGCTAGCAAAATGGTCATTTTGCAACGGATGCACATGAAAACGTCGCCTTCTTGTTAAGAATATATAAACTCATCGCCCGTCTAAAATTTTGTGGGTGCTAACACCCTTTTTTACCAGTAGTCTTTATAAGCCAACTTCAGCTGTAAATTTGCCAGCCTCTTTATGATTTTAGAGTCACTTTATAAGCTTGTTCAACCGTATGATTTGATGAAGATATGCTATTCTTCTATCATTTGAGGTATTTGTTCTTACCTAAAGACCTTTCAAGCATTTCTTGCCGTATTGTGCTTGATTTTAAACCTGTTTTTATGTCTTAAATTTTTTTGTGTAAATGGACTTGAATAGTTTTTATAATTGAATTACAACAATTAGAGGTCAAAGTGAAATGAAATTTGGGTTGTACTTGGCATTTTGAACATTTATCAGTGTTTAAACCATGCCTTGTGGTGACTGTATTTGATAACTTTTTTTTGTTGTTCCCTCTTTGAATCAGAGCTATAGCTCATTTGATGACTCGAACCCACGGCCCTGGGGTTGATAACTGTATTTGATAACTAAATCAAAGAAATATGAAGTGAATTTTTCAGTTAAAAGCTTCTTGCATCCTTAAGTAGTACATTGGAATATTGCCCCTTGATCTGTTTTTTTTTTGACAATTTAGTCCATTTTGCAAAACCCTCTAAACAATTCCAAGTACACTCATGTAACCATCTTGATGAGTTATTTTTTGGGATTAGGTTGCATACAAGGTTCATTTTCTTTACATCAACACATCCTCATTCTTAGTTTATTAATGTAGGATCACCATATTATGTTGTTAATGCTCCATGTGTTGCCATTACTACTGAAAATGACCCAAATGCCATCACATAACATCAAGGAAAATAGTAGTGCAAATGTCTTTTGGGTCCATTCTGTTATTGAAGCATTAAGGGTGTGTTTGGTA
This sequence comes from Nicotiana obtusifolia, assembly GCA_002018475.1. Taxonomy (NCBI): domain Eukaryota; kingdom Viridiplantae; phylum Streptophyta; class Magnoliopsida; order Solanales; family Solanaceae; genus Nicotiana; species Nicotiana obtusifolia. Next base: position 182,639 of record MCJB01022162.1, on the reverse strand, counting down.
TGAAGGATATTTTTCGAATTTTTTTTTCATTTTAACTGTTTGGTTGCATAAAAATAGCTTGGAAAATGTTTTCCTAGATATCACATATTCCTGAAATAGGAGGAAAATGACTTCCCTAGAAAAAAGATAGGAAAACATTTTCTAAAAACTTTACCTACTCTCACATATAATTCCAATGTCTTCCCCCTTCTCTCGTCTACCCTGCCCCGCTCTCCAAAAAGATTTTTTTTTTCAGATTTTAGTTTTTTTCTTTTCCGTCACCATTCACCCCCCCCCCCCCA
>MCJB01022162.1:171630-182338 GCA_002018475.1 Nicotiana obtusifolia | reverse complement strand
TTCCCCCCCCCCCCCCCAACCGTCGCAGCAATTTTTTTTAATTAAATATTTTCAGTGTTGGTTTTATCATTTTTTCGGTTTACAGGTTTAAAATTTTACGAATTCCAAAGTTATGAGTTTAGAGGTTTATGTGTTTAGAAGTTTGTGGGGTTATAGAGTTTACGAGTTCGAAAGTTTAGCGATTCAGAAGTTTGTCAAATTTATGGGTTAGGAAGGTTTGTGGTTCGAAAGTTTATGGTTTCATGTTTTATTGTATCTAAATTATTTATGAATATTTTTGAGAAGTTATTTTTCTTAATTTGTGTACCAAATACCGGAAAATGAGTAAGATTATTACTTATTTTTCAAGAAAATATTTTCTTGGAAAATTTTCTGTCATACCAAACACACCCTAGGTGTCAAAAATTCATTTGAAAATAGAACTTTTTCTTAGTACAATTAATCGCTATCTAGATAAAAATCTTGTCTGTATAATGTGAATGTGCATTTTTTCTTTTTCTGGTTGAAATACTACTAATTCTCACATGAAGTTTGCTCGTCTTTTACTCCCTTTCTTGTAGATAATCTCTAGATATTTGCATGTTGCCTCACCACAAAAGAAACCTTTAGCTTGATATATGGTTCGAACTAAGAGTGGCTAACGTCCGGTTCACACCGGATCGATCGGTGAAAATCGGACCATTTTATTTTCAGAATGCCGGTTCCAATAGCGGGACGGTTTGTCTGTTTGAAACCGGATAAACCGGTACAAAAAAGAGCCGGATCGGACTGAACCAGTAAAAAAAAATAATTTAAAAATTAGCCGTTGGCAACGGCTCTATTGAGCTAATAGCCGTTGTCCAACGGCCAAAAACGGCCATTTTCACTCCAAAACCACCCATAACCACTCCTAATTATTTTTTTCCTATAAATACTCCATTATTTCATCATATCTTTTACACAATTTATCCAGTTCTCTCAAATTCTTTACAATATTGCTATTTTGCTACTTTGGTTACTTGTGTAAATTATACAATTTTGCTTCTTTATCAAGTTTTAATTGGAGTTGCTATCAAGTGAAGGTTCAAGTTTCAACTTCACCTCAATTATACGGTTATATTTGGTTGGTCGATCCTACTTCCTACTCTTTTATTATATTTTTGTCATATATTTATTTTATTTGCTATAATTATGTCTCAAAGAGGTTCAATTAGAACTAGTAGTTGAGGGCGGACATGTGATCGCTGTGAAAATAGGGGTAAAGGAATTGCTGGTATTTCTAGTCAATACATGGATGATTCTCAATATTATGATGATTTTAGCTCTAATAATCCACTTGATTCTCAACACATAGAAGCGCAATATAACTATGAAACTGGGGTTAATTTAGAAGAACCACATGAATTTTAAGCTAGTCCACCTGAAGTTCAGTCTGACTTGCCTCATGTACCTCCTACTAGAGTCCCGGTTAAACGTAAGGACAGATTTGAGGTGTGGGAATTTGTGCAAAAGAAAGTTGAAAGTCAGACGACCGTATGTGGTTTTCGTGGATTGGAGTGAGTTTTTAAAATTGGGGTTAATGACAGTGGGACCGGTAAAATTAGGACTCACTTAAGAAATAAACATCCTAAGGAATGGTCAATGCGGGCGGGGGGTATTTATTTAGGAACCGAACATGGGGGAGTAGCACATGATGAATCCTCAGGTATCTAAACGAAAATTAACCAAACAACATGAGGGATTCTTACTTATGATAAACAAAGGGATAGGAAAAATATTGCTAAACTAGTTGCGGTAGAAAGTTTATAGTTTTCCTTCTTCTACTGGTTTTGTTCGTTATAAACACCTAATTTTCCTTATTTTCTACACGAAAAGATGATACAATAAGATGACCCATATTTACCCGTAAAAGGGTACAATTGAATTTATATGTGGTTTCTAGACAAGTAAATTAATTAGTTCTTGAAATAATAGATGAATTATATAAAAATATAATACTTAGCCTTGAGATAGAGACGAAATAACAGAAATAATAATTTCGGGAGCAGAGCTTCCAGACACAACAACAATAATATCAAAAAACAAGAAGATAAAATTATATTAAGCTTTGAATAAAGTGTAGCATATGTTTTCTAGAAAATATGTGTCCATTACAATGATAATAGAGCTCACTATTTATAGCTGCACCTAGGGAATAAGATCCTAGGATCAAGCCCCTCTTTAATGTCAATTATGAGGGCTAATTGAAGAATGTGTAATGACGGGAAGTCAACGCCATATTTCTTGTAACAGGCAGTATACTTAATGCTGTAAAATATTCTTCATTAAATGCTGGGTGACAGGCATTTATTATATCTTTAAGAGTATCATTCTCTTCGGTAACAGATGGGATCGTTGCCTTCGGTTTCAGCTATCTTCTGTCTTTGGCTCCACGTGTCATTTCTGCATGCGATCATTTAATATAATATATTTTACCCTATACAGATAGTCCCCCTGCTTTTCGGTGGCAGTATTTTGTGTTACCGAGAAGTTGGTAGAAACATCCTTTTTGGCGGGAAATATATTGACCACTCTGAAAAGTTTCTGACGGTTGATTAGACGCACGTCTCTCTGCATTTAATGTCCTGAACACGCATCATCCCACAATTTAGAATAACTTTTCCGGTTATCGTAGTAATTATGGCCACGAGTTTAGCCGCATATACCTTTACTTATACGCATCAACCTCCTTCATTTACACTTTATAATAGTTAAATTTTCTAAGACTTTCTTTACTCAACTTATACTTCGACTTTATCCTTTCTTTAGCTTCTTTCTTTGAGAGAAACCCTCGTTCTTTGGCAGAAACCCTCCTTCTGATAAAAAATGGCCTTCTCTTCAAGAAACTCTAGTTCTTCAAAGAACAAAAGCAGAACTGATGATGCTGCTCCCCCTACGTTGAGTACCATCATCCCAAAGAATTCGATTACCACCAAAGATTTCGAAAAGAAATATCCTTCTGCTCACCCTCGTGCGTGAGCTATTAGCGTATACCCTTCTTCTATCCGTCCTTCTAGTATCCCTACTGTGAAGGAAGACTGCCACTATCAACATTTGTACATTATCGCTCCCGTCCTGGCGGAGTGGATAACTTTACCCAAGAAGGATTTTACATACTTTTACACGTATCCCTTCACTTTGGGAGCATTTTCTTTGAGCGGAGAGCTTGAATTCGTCATTGTGGAGTTGCCCTTTTGTGTGGAGGACAATCGCTTGCCTTCGGCACCTGTGCCAGGAGATGGGAGAAGAGTTATCCTTAGCTCGAGTGATGAATCTCTATCCCCCCAAAATCTTCTGCAGGAGAATGATAAATTTCAGCAAGCGTGACCATCATGCACTGTTATTCAGCATGGATGATGATAATGATCATGAGTGGATGGAACGGTTTATTTCATTCTCCACCAGTGACATCATCCCGTCCACGGCTCCGGTTTTCCCTGAATTATGGAACCGCACACGTAAGTCTATCATTTGTTTCTTCTTATGTTAAAGATCATTCCACATTATTACTGAGTCTTCTTCCTCTGCCTGTTTCAGCGACTCGGTGGGTTCTACCTAGGGTTGAGGGCTTGGACCAATGAGTCCAGAAAATTTTGGACGTCACTACGCCCGAAACCCGCACGTGGAAAGAACTATCCTTGAAATATGGGTGGAAAGTCAAAAATCATGGTAAGTTGAACTCATCTTGTTTTTAGCTTTTCATATAAGGAGGTTATTTGACTCTTCTCTCCTGTTGAATTCAGGTCTACCCCAGGGCTCAGTTGTCGTCCTCGAAGAGGACGTTTTGGCGTTCCTCTGCAGCTGGGGGAAGAATAAGAGGGCGAATAATGCCGCTCCTGAATCATCTCCGGAAGTTGTGGTGACGAGCCCCCCGCCCCGGCCAGCCATAGATACCGTGATGATTGACGATGATGGGGAAGCAAGCGAGGGAGGGGCTTCTCTACACAGAAGATGACGACCTTCCTTAACTCAACAGACTGCTCAATCTGCTGAGCTAGTTACACCAACCGAGGACGATGCCTCGGCACTCTGGGGGGAGTTTGAGATTGTGGAAATGCCAACTCTCGTTTTCATATCCTAGTCGCTGCGCTTGGTACTGTGAGGCTGAGTACGGAGTCCTTGCCATTTTCGGTTGAGGAGCAACCAACACACAGCACTCTGCTAGCCGCAGCCACTTCTCACCCTTCAACGCCATCAACTTCATCTCCTTCTTCGCCGACTCTTCAACTAGCAATTGTTACATCATATCCATCGACCGCATCTGTCCGAGAAGAGGATGTTCCTCTCCCCCAGTCCCTAGTTCATGGGAACTTAGGGAAAAATTACGCCGCCCCCTCAGAAGATCCGCAAAGGAGGGGGAGCTTTACTCTCTCGGTCTCTACCGGGTGTAATCTGTTGTTCCGGCCGATGGAACTTGCTAACTATTTGAAGCCTTTGGCTTTAGAAAAAGTTTTGAAAAAGATACAAGCTCTCCCGGGAAAGTGCTTGTTGAACAATGCTATGCACAACGCTGCAGCGATATACTTTCATTTCCTTTTTTATCTCTTCTATCCTTGATTTAGTAGTATTTTGAGTTTGCCTTTTTTGTTTCGCATGCCAATTTCCTTGATTTCGAGGGCCTCCAAAGGTTGATTCAGGATAAGGAGGAACTTACCTCCGAGCAGGATCAACTTTTGGTCGAGCGGGACCAAATTGCTGCTTGCCTCTCAGAACTGGAAGCCAAAGCTGCTGAGGCTGTTATGTTGGAGGCTCGTTTGCAGGAAAGCGAATAACAAGTAGAGACCCTTAGCCAAGAGATCTCCTCGTTGAGGGTTCAATTTGAAGAGGATAGGGCCAAACAGGTAGAAGTCCATAGTGCCACTCTTGCTGCCTCCGCTGAAAGATTAAATAATTTGGAGGCAACCTTGAACTCCAAAACTGAAGAGCTTGCTGTTGCTGGGGTTAAATATGCCCAATTGGAGGAGAAGTATAAGAGTACCATTGAGCTTAATAGACTTTTCAGCTATACTGTTCGAGATCTTGATGTTAGCCTTTGGTCCGTTAGATCCGCACGGGAAAATCTTTCTGGCGAGGTTGACCAACTTAAAGAAGAACTCAAGCGCCGAGCGACTTCTCTCGTTGTAGAAAAAACATATGTTATGCAAAGCATGAGGAGAAAACCTTATAAGAGGCTAAAGCGGGTGTCATTGACTTTGATGCCGAAATCGCTAAAGCCCGTGAACTAGAGTCAACTGCTAAAAGGGGTGTTCTTACCAGGCCTGATGCTTCTGATTCTTCTAGTTTTGGTTCCGAATTCTCGGGAACTGAAAAGGAACCGGAAGGTAAAGATGTTGAAGGCCAAAATGATGAAGGTGAAGATATTAAGCCGGCGGCGGATCTACCCACTTCTCCTGGGGGCACGGATGCTTCTCTTCCTCCGGGTTCCAGAGATGCAACAATATAACTTTTCATTTTTTTCCCAAATTTTGTACTTGTGCCATTTTGGCACATTTATTGTAAATAAAAACACCATTTGCTCAAGTATTGTATCAGTCTTTTTTTTTTTGTTTGAAAATTTATGCAAGTTTAACCTTTGCGTCCTTTCTCGTTTAAGTGTTTTGCGCAAGTTTTACTGTTTGTGTCTGATTATGCAAGGCTTTGGGTGTATTTTCTACCGAAAGAATTTGGATTTCAGGCACAAGTTCTTCCGAAATCAATCCTTTATCGTGAGGGTTTCTATAAGAGAGGACCCTCTTATGTTTACGGTGCTCTTGAAGAGGACGTCTCTTATTCATACGACACTAGCATTTGAAATACTTGTTTAACTTTGAAATGACAAAATCAATTCATCGTTCAGACAAGAAACACGATAGAAATAAAAGGATTTTACTTTATTCCTTCTATTTTCTAAAAGTACATAAGCATTCGTTATGCTAAAAGGATATTGCCATTTCTTGTGGCTAACTTGTACAACTTATTTCTATGGGGCTGGTCGCGTAGTCCCTGGTCCCGATGATATAACTATTCTCCCCCCCCCCTCCCCCCCTTGTTCGAATGCGAAGAAGGCGAATTGGACATTGGAAGTTTAACACCTTTGAGGATCCCACTAATGAATTGCTAGATAATCTTTAGTTCGGTAACAATCTTTTTCCCTTAGGAATTTACGCTATCGAGCCAAAGTCTATCTAACAATCCCCTAGTGGCTTGCACTTGTGAATGGTCGGGTAACCCTTGTTCGATAGCAAACTTAACTTCCCGGCGGGAATGTTTTGCTACCGAGCAAAAGATTATCTAATCGTTCCGGAGTGGTTCTTCTCTTGTGTGCCTAGATAAATATCCGACCGGTCACAGATACTTCGGTCTTCTGTTAGTTATTTCTACAATGTTTCTCCGAGCTCGTTCGAGACTAAGGTCGCTACCGGACTCACTGCTCCTCGAAGGCAGGCATTCCGACCTCGGGTTCTAGCTCGGTGGGACTCGAGGTCGATCTTCAATCCTTGGTTGCCACGTTCCAAGCCTAATCTACCAAGTTATAGGCGAGCTCGATTACGACCATATACAACCCTATTGCATATTTCTCTTTGATTGCATATATCCTCTTTCAGTACCAACCACTTTTAGAAAGGGGGTGTATTACCAGCAAGGTCTACTCTTCAAATATATATGGTTCACCCACTTTACCCATATGTTAGTCAGTTTTTCTCAGCAATGTTCCATGCGTACTTCGTAGTTGCAGCTTCATTCCATATCAGACAGTCAGTTCTCTCTCTTTGGTTTACAAAGTCCCATGCCACTAGTGGATCTTATTTGTTTTCATCTTGCCATCCCATAGGAAATTTCTGCAAGACATTTAATTCCACCCTCCATTTCTCAGGGAGTAGACCATTTTGGCCCTTTTAAAGGCTTGACATTTTACTTCTTGGAATTTCACAATTCAGTTCCATCCTGTTCTTTCTCTGAGATGCTCTTATCACAATGTTTACTCACCTCACTAGTGGCAGGACAGTCCTGCACTCGCAATTTGTTCCGGGAATAACTTTTAATTGGGTAGTCAAAATTGAGTGAGGCTCACAAACATAAACATATTGAGTCTAGCATGACCTTTGGTTTTTCTGTATCTAATGCCATTTTCATTTGACAGTTCTATAACTTCATTTTAGGAGCACAACGCTTTCATTACTATGTTTGTTGACTCCTTGTTTATGATGGAAAACGGGTATAAACAGCGAAAGCAAATAGTCAAGATCACTTGCATGTAATATAGATAACATGTAATCATAAATTTTGATTAAATACAAAATAAATACTTATCTCTTGAAGCGTGACACGAGATTAGCCTTCACATTCAATAAATTACCATCCGTTCCGTAGCGTATTAGCAGAACCATCACTGAATTACAATCACCACTAGTTTCGCGAACTTCTGCTATGTGACCCAAATAGTATCGAAATTGACAAAATTTGTGTGGGCGAATTTCTCCATGGAAACCGTGTAGTAAGAACCATAGCATCCTTGTGGAATACGACCCCTTTATATCCACAGTTTTTAGGGTTTAAAACCTTTTCCTAAGCTTGTTGGGTCTTCCTTTTCCACCAAGAAATAGAATTCCATTTAATTCCTAATTATTCAGGTAAGCAGGGACCGCCAAATTTAATTAACGAGGCTTCCTATTATGGACTTAATTCGGAATATTCAATTTAATAATAATAAATTACGAGTTATTCCACTAAAAATTCGTAATTGCATTGCTCGGTTCAATTTCGAAATTCTTTCATTAAAATTTATTTAACTCCCCATGTTAAGTTTAGATACTAATAAAATAAATTAAAGTACTGACGATTTAATTTGTTGATTATTTCCCCTAGACTTTCGCGTAACTTATTTCATATGACGGATACAAAATTCACCTGCAGGGTTTACACATGAAAACTTACAAGCTTTCATAAAAGTATACCATCAATCTCTAGATCGAGACATGGATTCCATCAACTAACTATTTGTTCGCTAATGTATATCATTATTGTCCATTTACCCGGTATATTGACCCACAAAAGAATTTCTCCTTTTAATAAATTAAAAATAATAAATAATATACGTAGCTAATAATAATTATATCAAGATTAAAAGTAAAAGTACATTTAATGGCTAGAGACTTATCTTATTAAATCAGTATAAAATACTTGTCGCTACTTGGGCCGTTAAATATATATAAAATGTACTAGCACAAGAAGGAATTAAACCGTTCCCATAATCAAGATAAATTATTTTTTATCTGATGGTTTTGTCCGATGATTTTATCAAATTCCATCTTAGATTGTGAACATAATCTTTCTACTTATAAGAACCGATGATTTAACCCTCCGTGTATAAGCTGAAGCCTATACACTAAATCTGCTACAATATAAGTAAAGGACACAAATATATGATCTATTTAAAACTTTATTAAAATTGAATAAATAATTATTTTATAATAAATACTATATCCAAACCAAACTCATGGTTAATATTATATATCACAACAATCTCCAACTTAGACTTTTAACCATGACCATTGTTAGAATGTTTACCCGTAAAATGTACAGTTGAATTTGTTACGTGGTTTATAGGCAATAAAACTGATTTGACCCAAAAATGGTAAATAAAAAGATTAAAAATAAGACTTAGTGATTAAAATTGAAGAATATGGCAAGCCTGACTCCGAGAGCTGCGTCTTCGAGGACAGAAATGAGAACAATATAAAAGATCAAATAAAGTTGTTTAATTGAGAGCGAAAGTGGAATACAACATAAGCTTTGCCATTAATTTCGTGTCTTACAATGGCTGTTGAGCCTGCTATTTATAGCTATACCTAAGGAAACAAGATCCTAGGATCAAACCTCACTTAAATGACAATATAGAAGTCATTGATGAATATGTAACGGCAGGTCATCAATGCAAATATTCTCTGCAACGGCTGCTCATTCAATATTAGAGAATATTCTTCATTCCGATGGAAAACATTCGATCTGCTCCCGTTGACCATGCTCCCTTCAGGGTTTATCCGATGTCAATTGCAACTGTTGTTTTCAATACTGATTGTTACTTGATTCGCTTGTCTTTGGCTCCACGTGTTATGCTATCGTTCAATCATTTATTATAAACTAATTTTATCCTGTACATAAAATATAATATACGTAAAAGCATGATTAATAGTATATGCCCCAATAATTTCCTTTGCACAAGAAGCCACCGCGCGCAACTAAGAAAGGAAACGAGTGAAGCAAGAAAGCATTAGCATTACCGACCTATGCCATAATTCTAAGACGATTCAATGACTAAAGTCTGAGAAGGTGCCTCGAAATTTCTGCACGAGTTCCACCTAGATTAAGGTTAAACACACATAATAATTTATGTACTTTATACTATTGTTCCTTAGGTCGTTTTTGATAGGTCAACAAAATTTTAAGAGATCCGGGTTCGATCACTCGGACCCATGCAGATGGAGTGGGCTATAGCACACGAAAATTTAAGAATCGGACAGAATTAAAATTTTATAGTTCTAAAATGCCAAAAAACAAGGAACAGTCACGCGAGGCGATGATTATTATCTTTAGGTCGTTTTTGACGGGCTGGCAAAATTTTAGGCGATCTGGATTTGGTCGCCTGGACTTGCAGATGGCGTGGGCTATATCACATAAAAATCTAGGAATCGGGCGAAATTTTAATTTTATGCCCGTAAAATGCCAAAAACGAGTAACGGTCATGGAGAGGTTAAACACATATAATAATCTATGTACTTTATACTATTGATTACATAAGACAAGTTGATGAGTGGAGTCTTATGCAAATTGATCTGATAACCTTAAAAGATTAATCTTTGTGTTTATTGCTTCAAATAGGAATACCGACATATTCTAGAACAGGTTTTCGTAATTTCACAACGTAAAAACTTCATATATTCAAGTCCTTTAAAATTAAAGGGCAAGCTTGTGGACTTCGCACCACCAAGGAGACCTCGACTAAAGCCTAACGAGCCATTTAAAATTCAAGGCGGAAAAGGTCTCACCTTTTTATCATAGGCAGTCTCAGGAAGAATCAGTGTTTTCGGGGCGAGTTCTGGGGCGAGGCGTACCAAAAATATCTTGTGGTAATGGTGTGGGACGAGAGTTTCAGAAGGCGTAATGATCTTTCCCAGTTCTTTATCTTATCCGTTAGTGTGCTAATATCTCCCAAAAGCAATGGATATTCAATTTTTTTAAAAATAAAAAGAGAACTTCATTGTCCTTCACAACAGCAAGTTCAAAGTTCAAATTGCATGTTAGTCATTCTTTTTGTTCCTCTATGTAGAAGACTTTATTCTTTTCGACTAAAGTCACCTGTGCTTGTAAGTAGCGTATAATAGATTGTTTTGACACACACACACACACACACACACATATATATATATATATTTTTTTTTTTTTAATTTTTATGTAGTTTTACCTGTTTATAAATATTTACTGTAATTATATTATTTTATAAATAATAAAAATTAAATACTCATGGGACTTACGCCTTGTGCCTCGGGCCTTACGCCTCGCTAAGGCATACGTAAAATGCCTCGCCTTACGCCCACACCTTGAAGACACTAGTAAGAATTTCCCAAGCCCTCGACTGCAGAATAAAAAAAATTAAAATGAATATATATATATATATATATATATATATATATATATATATATATATATATAT
>MCJB01022162.1:155888-171572 GCA_002018475.1 Nicotiana obtusifolia | reverse complement strand
AATATATATATATATATATATATATATATATATATATATATATATATATTTCCAAAAGCTTTACCAAACAACTATCATTCAACAAATTTTCGAGCCCAAGAACATAAAACTGGACAAGTATAACAAACAAATTCTCGAAGACTTGAGTTCGTACGTACTTTCCCTCTACTTTTTTACTTTCTTTTTAAGAAAACAAATTATACATAAGAGAAGGGAAAAGTGATAAAGGGTGAAAAGTGCATGTTTTGAGTGTGTGTATTATTCTTGTGTGAGTTGCGGAAGTTTACATGGCTTTTGAAGTAAAAAAATGCTCATTACGTATTTTTTATGTGTAGGAACAAACTTGTACGGAAAACGATCAAATGAGAGAAAAATTGATGAAAAAAGAGTTGAAGAGAAAAGTCTCGGACAGTGAAGCGAGGTTAACTTTGCCAGACTGGGACCAGAGCAAAAGAAACCAAAAAAGTCTCGGATAGCGAAGCAAGGTTCAGTTCACCAGAACGAGACCAAAGCAGAAAAAATTAGCTTTTTCAGTCCAAATTAGGAGAAGCCAAATTCGCCCAACTAAACCCTAAACATATAAATATGAGAGTTAACCACTTTATGAAGGGAAATGAGACTTTGGAGACGCAAGAAAACGCTTGGAGCAATGAGAAGGATTCAACTTCATGTTTTTTTCCCCTCTTTCTTCCTATTTTCCATTGCTATAAATTCTAGCCTTGTATTTGTGCAAACAACTATGAATAGCTAAATCATCTAGGGTCTGATGAAACCTATTGAAGGATGATTTTTTCACTGCATTTAATATAAATTTGCCATTTACTTTTCTCTACTTGTTCAGCTATATTATTATTATTGTTGGTTGAAGGGCCCTCAATTGACTGTGCCTATGTAGTGTGTACTGCTCGAGAGAGTGAGTATGCAATTAGGTAGTTGTTGAAAAAAACCACTCATAATATATTTGAGAGATCAATATGGATGATTTAAAGGCGGGATTATAGAAAACAAAACTTTGGTGCGATCGTAGTGAGCGGTGAATTAGTGCCAGCTAGCGTAGTTCGAGAGTATTTGTCTAGTAAATTATGGTAGTTTCTCGAGAGAGAGTTACGAAACTCAAAGTACTCACGACTAGTATAGAATACTTGGCGAATTTATAGGAAATATAGCGGGGGAGATTCCGACAATAGGAGAAATCAAAACCCTAGATTTTTCCAATCTTGTCTACAATATTTTCTTTGTTAGTAATAAAATTACAGCTTTCTAAATACTTTGCTCTTAGTTAGTAAACACTCAAACCATTATTCTATATCTCTGAAAGTTGATTACTTGAATTCTTGCGAAACTAGTGGTTGTTATTAGTAGGTTAATTCCATGTGGGATTCGACTTTAGACTTGAAAACCGGATTATATTTGCAGCAACCGCTAGATCTCTTAGGAGACATAGTTAGGCGTGATCAAATTTTTGCCCTGTTGCCAGAGAATTAACTGTGTTATTAATTACGGCTAGAACAATTGCTAGAGTTCTTAATTTAGTCAGCTTTCTCGACTTGAAATTCATTATATTGGAACTCTAACTTTTGTAGTCTTGTGTGTTACAGATGCATGCCTAGAAACTCCTCAAGAACTGGTGAATTGTACGAAGCATTATCGAAACCTGAGAAAGCTTTTAAGGCACTAAATCGAGCAAACAAGAAAGACACACTATTATAGAACTCAACAGAATGAATCGAACTAGACATAGGAGACGTCATAGTCAATCAAAACAACAGAAACAATGCGAATGACCCGAACAATCATGGTGTGGCACTTCTTGTGCCAAAAGCATCCTTATATGATTGAGCACAACCCACTGCTGAAAATCTGGCAAGCGCAATTGCAGTCCCTCAGATACAAGTGGAATCATTTTAAATCACAAACAACATGCTATATTTGTTGCAGAACAATGGATTATTCTCGGGGTCTTACATTGAAGATCCACAGTAGCATCTGAAAAATTTCTGTTGATTTATGTCATGCAAAGGCAACGGAACGTGACACTGGAAGCAATAAGGTTGTTGTTGTTTCCATTCTCAGTTACGGGAGATGCTTAGACTTGGCGTAATTCGTTCCCCATAAAATCCATCACTACTTGGGAGGAATTAGTCAAGAAAATTTCTAACAAATTATACCCACTCAATAAGACTGCCAAGCAAGTTGATAAAGATATTAAGCTTCAGCCAGAAACCAAGCTAAAACATTGCAAGAGACGTGGGAGAGATTCAAAGGGATGCTAGTTAAGTGTCCACACCATGCATTCCGGATCAGATGTTAGGACAGAGGTTTTACATGGGCGTAAAGGAAGGAAGCGACCTCCAACACCTTTCCCGCAGAGGTTGGCTAAATCTTAGAAGGATGAGCTAGTACAAGAAATTCATAGTGATGTTGAAGCAGAATCAGGTGAACATTCCTTTGATTGATGCCTTGCAGATATGTCAGGTTATGCAAAAATGATGAAGGACTTGATGTCTCACAAGTTTGATTTTCAAGTCCTGGCCACTTTGACATTGACCCAGACTTGTAGTGCTGTGGTGACACGACTAGTAGCTGAAAGCGTCCGACTTGAAAGTTTCACAATTCCATGCACCATAGGCAACTATGCTTTTGCTAAAGCATTGTCTGATTTGGGGGTGAGCATAAACTTGATGACATTGTCTATCTATAAAAGATTAGGCATTGGAAGGAAAGACTCACATCCATGTCACTACAGCTAGCTTACTGAACAGTGAAGAGTCCATCAGGTATACTTGATGATGTACTTGTGCAAGTTGGAAAGTTTGTGTTCCTGACAAATTTTGTCATTCTGGACTGCCAGGTTGATGAGGAGATTCCCATAATTTTGGTGACGCCTTTCTTGGCCACAGGGAGAGCTCTGATTGATTGTGAAATTGGGGAGCTAAAGATGAGACTAAACGATAAAGAAATAATGTTCAATATGCAGAACTCTATGCGGCGACCCAGTGAGTTTGCTATTTGCTCTCTGATTGAAGCTGTGGATGTGATTCTGGAGGAGGAAGATGGGGCACTAGACGCAAAAGAATCCTTAGCAGCCTGCCTCATGAACTTAGAAGAGGTAGATGGTGAGGACCTGGCAGAGTGGGTTTTGGCCCTTGAAGGCCAAGGGTACTGGAAAAGAGAGCTCGAATTCGAGCCTTTACACTTAGAAGAAAGAAAGATCCCTCCATCTAAGCCATCAATTGAAGAGCCACCACAGTTGGAGCTAAAACCATTACCGTCTCACCTCAGTATGCTTTCTTAGGACCGAACTCGACTTTACCCATTATTATCTCATGTCAAATATGTAAGAGATCTACTATTTTCTTTTAGGAAAAGTAAAATCAATTATGATAAACTCTTTTTCCTTTCTTTAAGAAAAGATACTATCAAATGATAAGAAAATCAGGACAAAATCCTAATACAGATATCACTTAGGAGCCATTTGGCCATGAATTTTATTCACTTTTTTTTTTTCGAATAACATTTCGCTTTATTTCAAAATCGGTGTTCGGTTATAAAATTTCCAAACCAACTTGGAGTTGAATTCCAGATTTGGAAAAGTACTCCAAACCTATTTTTCAACTCCATCTTCATAAATTCCAAATAAAATGTTATCTTCTCTCCTTTATAAAGAGTATAATCAAACATGACTCTATCCTCAATTCCAACTTCATAAATTCTAAATAAAGTGTTTGAAATCTATGGCCAAAACGCCTACTTAGTAAGCTCTATTTCCCTTGTAATTGGGAACACTACATGCATCCCTAGCTAATAGCATATTATTCCTACCTTTTGTTTTTGGTGGAGTAAGTATTATACTTACTACACTAAAACCATATATAGGCTGCTAATAAATGTGAATGTCGGTTTAAAGGTCAGAATGACACACTGCTGTTTCCCACATAACTACCACTCACTTGCTAAACATGTATGTTCAACAACCCATATATAAAATTAGCATTTGCCAACTATGAGACTAAGAGCTCGTTTGGCCAAGCTGTCAAAATCTGCTTATTTTGAAAAGTATTTTAAAAAAATAATAATTTATATTTGGCCAATTCATTTAAGAAATATTTTTTATAATATTTAATGAACAAATTATGTTTGGCCAATCTTTATAAAAAGTACTTTTGGATGTCAAATTATCAAAAAGAATAGTACCAAACTTTTATAATTATTTTAAAAAGAAAAATAAATTTTAATATTTACTATTAAAGTAGGAGCAACATTTTATATATATATATATATATATATATATATATATATATATGAAATGAAAATGTAAAGGATAATTTGAAAAATATAAATTTATGGTGAGCATAGTTTTGTCTTAAATAAATTAATTTTCTGCTTCTGATTCTGCTTCTTGGAAGAAGCTAGAATTTTCTGCTTTTTCCCAAAAGCAGAAAAACTGCTTCTGCTGTTGGTCAAAAGTACTTTTTTATTTTGACCAAACACATTAAATTTTTCAATAAGTATTTTTTTGACCAAAAAAAAACTTTTGACTTCCGAAAAACTTGGCCAAACAGGCTCTTAGTTTAGATACAAATCTATCATGCTTACCGTTTTCCTTTCGAAAATTTAATGTTAATTAATTTGAAAGGTTACTAAATGTAATATTAGTAGAATAAGTAAAGGCATACTTGTACATATGGTTGCCAGATGTGTAGGTATCTCATATGCTTCGTGTCAAATCTCGAAATAGGAATGGCAACTAGGCTGGTTAGTCGTCATGCGGGGTGGGACAGGTTGGCTTTGGGACGGTTGGATAAATTATTACTAGTTTTTAAAGGCGAAATACATAAAGATTTTATTAAACTTGTTCGAAAAATATATTTGAACACTTAAATTAAATGAGTGTTCTTTTACCTTCCTAAATATATTGCGAGTGAATTTTATTCCACCATTCATGACTCCAAACCAGTTAAAGACTAACGAGTATGAGCCACGCTCTTTCTGATGATGCCATGTCATTAATGAACTTAAACTATTTTTTAATTTTTACCCTAGACTGAATAATCCGACCTTATTTCTCTCTAAACAAAACGAGAAAAGGATTGATGAACTCAAAATCTAGTATAGATTTTCCTCCAAATCTTGTCGATTAGAGTGTAGATACTGAAGATCGTTGGCTTCTCTTGTAGGTTCGTCTTGTTTTCTTCAATTTTTTGTCGATTTTGAAGTGTAAAAAAATATTTATTGACGTTTTTCTTCTTTACTGATTTCAGTTCAAAAAATAGTTTTTTAGCTCGTTACACCGAGGATCTTCCATGGAAGTTAGTTACAACAATATCCTATCAACTACGAAGGAGGTATAATGACACAATACTTCGATATTGATGTTGACAGATTTTCATATTTTGAGTTTGTAGACTATGTGAAAGAAAATGGGTATAATTATAAAACATGTTCTATATATGTGAGCCCACCCAATTCTAGCACTTTGGTAAAATTTTAACTGATAGGGATATTATGGGTATTGTGCCTCTTTTAAAAAAGGGGATATATTTGAAATGTATGTGTCTCACTCTGTTGATGAAGCATTAGTGGTCCCTCCGGCTATTATTGAATATATAAGTTATGTGTGTGGGGAATCTAGTGTGTCTTTTGATAAAGGGATAAACCAAAGTGTTGGGGACAGTGAAGGTGTAGGTTTGAAGAACCACAAAATAGTGTCTATGTTGCTGATAATGTGCCTGGTGGGGATAAGGGTGGTCCTTCTAATGTCGATGATACTCCATTAGTTGAAACTGATGTAGAAAGCAGTGACCATAGTACAGATTCAGAAATTGAAGAGCTGTTTGAGGAAGGGAAAAAAGAATATGGTAGTGATGTTAATGAGGAATATAAGATTTTAAGAGAAGAGAGGAAAAAGGTGTAGAGAAGGAAGATAAAAGAGAAAGAAGTTGAAACTAGACATGCCAAGTTAGGTAAAAAGGGTCCATATCTAGAATATGATCGAGTATGCAACTAGGAAGAAGACATCTTTAGAGGGTAAGATTACTGGAGATGAGCCATATTATCCCTCAGGTGAAGCTACTAGCTTTGAATTAGTTCCTGATAAAACTGCTTATGATGAAGTTGAAGATAAAGTCCAACAGCCAATGAGAGCAAGAAGAAAGCAGCAAAATAGGGTTATCTTTGATCCTTGTTGTGAGTTAATTGTTTGGAAAACTGGCCCTCCTTTTGACAGTGTTAGACAGTTTAGAGAAGCACTTAGTAAGTATGTAGTTGATTAACATGTAGAGTTAGATAAGTATGTTAATGAACCAACAAGGGTGGTGAAGATTCTACGGCAAAAGATTTTGTGGTGAAGAACTATAATCCACTTCACAAGTGCAATGGTACTACCAAGAACAAACTGTGTAACTCAAAGTACTTAGCAGAAAGATACAAGAACATAATATTTCTGAACTAAATATTAGAATCTTTAAGTTTCAGGAGTTAGTTCAAAAGGAGTTAGAAGTGTATATTGGAAGGACTGTTGCAAGAAAAACCAAGAATATTGTGTTAACACAGATTATGAGAGACCATGTTAATGAGTTTGACAGAATTCTGGACTATAAAAATGAGTTGTTAAGGACTAATCCAGGCAGCACATGTATTGTGAGACTTAGTGAAGAAACACATGAAGGTGATAGGAAAATTTTTGTAGCATTTTATATCTATTTTAATGCCTTGAAGAAGGCCTTCATTGATGATTGTAGGAGATGTATTAGGTTTGATGGATGTTTTTTGAAAGGTGTAAGTAAAGGGAAATTACTTGTGCTTGTCTATAAGAATGGGAATAATCAGATGTTGCCACTGGTTTGGACAGTAGTTGAAGTTGAAAACACATTTAATTGGAGATGATTTGTGAACCTTATAAAGAATGATTTTCAACTTGGAGATGGGACATAGTTAACTGTTATTACAGACAAGAAGGTAATCTATATTCCGTTAGCACATCCACATGACACAAAAAACCAAAGTACTTTCTCCCTTATCTTGGACTTAACCAAATTGCTCCTCCACTTCTTCTCCCTTTCTTTTATCTTTTCAATCTCTCCCTCCAACTTCTCCAATTGCATCTCTATCTTCCTTTCCAATTGTTTTTATTTCCTAAGCTTTTCATCAATTTTATACACTTACAATGTACTTTCAAGCTCACCAGTTTAAGAATAACAAATTTCAATCTTGGATTAATTTCTGTATCTCTCCAACGGCAAGAATCACAAGATCTTGGACCCTGCAATGATGAAACACAAGGAATTGATTAAAGGTCAATTAGTGAAAGCTTCAACTAATTTGCAAAAATTAAACTTACCCCTAATATGAACACACCCAATATATTCTACCGAGGTTCCGAGGGGTCCAAGCAATCAATATAGGCTTGCAGCGTACTTTTTCATTCAACCCGGGATCATCATCTTCCATGCAAAGTCTATCCAAGTTAGTTGACCACATTGTCGACTAAGCCCTAAATTCAGATGAACCCCTCAAATAAGAAGAAATTTTGATATATTCA
This sequence comes from Nicotiana obtusifolia, assembly GCA_002018475.1. Lineage (NCBI taxonomy): Eukaryota > Viridiplantae > Streptophyta > Magnoliopsida > Solanales > Solanaceae > Nicotiana > Nicotiana obtusifolia. The sequence continues at coordinate 164,032 of MCJB01022162.1, read as the reverse complement.
ATAAACCCGAAAATCATATGAACCCATCAAATAAGAAAAAATTGATACACTCAATAAGCCCTAAAATCATATGCACCAAAAGATTATAGAGAAGAATCAGGCTTTGATTCAGATAAAAGAATATAATTCCATGCTTAAATTGTGAGTGAATGGTAGTCAACACTTTTTATGCCCTATTTATCTTGATACCTACTTTTTTTTTTTTAAATCCCTCCCAAATTAGGAGAATCTATAGTGTTTCCACACTTCCTCTCCAGCGTGACTCGAACGCAGGACCTAACGGTTGTAGGTGGAGGTGCTTGATACCTACTTGGGGAACAGGATTAAGAATGTTGGGTATGAATTTTTGACAAGAAATTGGGCGATTCAAAGATCTTTTTCCAAATAATTGATTGATTCAAATCAACCACTTCTAATTAACCATCTATAAGAAAAATAGAAAACAAAAACATCAAAATTAAAAGGGGGGTTTTGGGTTCATCTATGACGTGTTAGTATTTGTTCGAACAGCTTAGGTCACCTAATGCTTCACTCGCTCGTTATTTAACTGTATTTTTTATTTACAAGTGATAACTAAAAGTAAACAATTTCCTAATCAGAATTCAAAAAAATAGGACAAATATGTACTTATCAATCTGTACTACTAAAATAAATAACGAGACAGTAATATAGAAAATAAATCGAGCCCACTGAATACACTATGTGTCCTTAAAAAAATTATTCCCCTTAAGTACTCGAGGTGCTAGAATATTATACTCCCAGGATAGAACGATTTAACTCACCAAGTATCGGTACCAAAAACTTGATGAACTGCGAACCACTTAATGGTGGTAAATCACACTGGAATAGATTTGTGCAGAAAAAGAAGAAGAGTTGAAGTTCAGAAAATTTGTAAGTAAGAATATGAGGAATGTAACGAATTTATAGCCAATGGAAGTATTATTTCTGAAAGTTTACAACTCTTCAGAACAGTCACTTAAAAACGGAAGGGAAATTTAAATAAAATCCGGTTCACAACTCTTCAGAACAGTCACTTCTTCACTCACTCGTTATTTAACTGTATTTTTTATTTATAAGTGATAACTAAAAGTAAACAACTTCTTAATCAGCAATATTTCTCTGTTGAAAACTTGAAATACTGCAGAATTCAAAAAAGTAGGACAAATATGTGCAAACCCTAAAATTTAGGTATAATTTTTTAAAAACAGAAAAAAATAATTTCTTCCCAAAAGTACTTTTTTGAAAAATACTTTTGAAAAAAGTACAGTTAGAAACACCTTTTAAAAACTTGATCAAACACTAATTGCTACTCATAAGTACTTTTCAAATTAATTATAAGAACCTTTCCTGTATCATGCTTGGAAGTTGTAACTAGGAAGTTGTAACTAAGATACAGAAATGCATGGGCCAGTTAGTAAGATTTATAGTCTGTTTGGTCAAGTTTTTTTTCGATCATTTTTTTTTTTTGGATTAAAAGTATTTTTTCTCCCAAAGTTAAATGTTGATCAAATTTTAGAAAGGGAAAAAATATTTTTGATTAGAAGCAAAAGCAACTTTTTAGAAACAGAAAATAGTTATTTCTTCCTAAAAAATATTTTTTTTTGAAAAATACTTTTGAGAAAAGTACGTTTAAAAATATATTTTAAAAATTTGATCAAACACTAATTATTACTCATACTTTTCAAATAATTAGCTAAACACACCAAAAATACTTTTAAAAATATATTTTTTTTTAAAATAAACTAATTTTAAAAATTTGGCCAAACAAACTATTAGTGGTCAATCTATCAATTATTAATATTTCTCTGAGGAAATTATGTCGACACCACAGGTTGCACCGACACATTTGACAATGGGGCATCTGAAAGAATAGGGGAAAAAGTTGTAAAAAAAAAAAGAAAAGTATATGTAAAAGAAACACAATTATAAGTAATGAAGAAATAAAGGGCGATTTGATTAAAATTAAATGGAAAAACAGTTGTATCAACATTACCGCATAAAACAAAACAAAAAACAATTTAATAATCATTTAATGTGCCTAACTAAAGACAAAAGTAAGTATAACACAATAATTAAAATGGTAAGAAAATATATGCATTTAAAAAGCTAATAACCTTTACATCTGTTCGGCAGCGCACATGAATTTTCCTTTTGTATACTGTCGAAGTCGGGCTCGCTTATATGTAGTTAAAATCGAGCTCGACTCTATACGGTTAGTATCGAGTTTAATTATTGTTTGATAAATCGGGCTCGAAATGCGTAGGGTCGAAGGTCGAATCCGAACTTCATCGAATCGGAATATGAAGTCAGAATGCCCAATCTCGAGAATATCGAGCCCATGATCCTAGATCGAACCTGATTCCGAAAATGTCCAAGGGAAGATCGTTAAACTTAAATGATGGAGAACCGAAAAATCCGTGATGGGACGAACATCACGACGGGAATCTCGGCACTGATCAATATAACAGTTTAATTAGCAAATCAGGAGATATTTTACCTTGTATGGAGATTTTTACCTTGTATAACAATTTACCAGAGGTATGATCTTCCCACTATATAAAGGGAGAGTTGAACCATTTAAAGGTCATCTCTTTTACGCGAATCATCAATAGAAAGGAAAAAACAGTGATATATTGCTATCTCGAATTACTTATTGCCAACTTGTTTTGATTCCCATTGTAATCATTTTCTGCCCAGGAAGGATCAGCCAAAGGCCAAGAGTATCTAACTCGGGTGGTTTGCATTTTTTTTCTATTTATTCCTTAACTTTAATTTTCACTATATTATTTATCATTTGTATCAAACTAGGCCACATATCTTTAAAATCACGTATAAATTCAATTTTCATCCGAAATTTAGGATAAACACCTTTAGAAGAGCAAAATAACTTTTTGCTCAAACTATTGATATGGAGGATTTACATGCTGCTGACGATGTGAACTTTACGCAATTAAGTAAGACTTTTGTGTCTCGAAATTCTATTCGATTACGTAATTTTTTTGGTCTTCTCATTATTTTAAAGAATGATAAAACTTAATCTTATATATTTATTGTTATTTATATGTAAATATTCACTGTATTGTTGTTCTACATTGGTGCATCTACATTGATGCTACTAAGAGGTCGTTTGGTAGGTTGTACTAAGTAAAATAATTTATTTATAAAAATTTAATTCGTTCAATACAATGTTTGGTTGATCAATTTAATTTATGCATACTTAATACATGGATTACTTATACCTTATAGGAGGGCTTAGCTAATACCAAGAAAACCAAGGGATTACTAATCTCTGCATTAACTATACCTGGATAAGACCCTAAAATTACTAAACCGCCCCTCAAACCCTTTTCCTAAATTTCTTTATATACAGAAAGAAGAATATTCAAGGGTATAATTGTAAAGAAGATTTTGTACAGTTTTAAATCAAACACAAGCTTAGATTATACATTGCATAGCTAATTTTTAATATAATGAATCAAACACTTGATGAAAAATAATCCCGACACTACAATTCCTGCATTACTAATACTTACATTACTAATCCCTGCATTACTAATCCCTGCATTATTAATCCATGCATTATTTGTGTCCACACTTCCCCTCCAGCGTGACTCAAACCCAGGACCTAGCTAGATGTTTTTACCAACTGAGCAAGCTTCACTTGTCCCCTCAACTTTATTGGAAACCAGAATTTAAAGAAAACTATTTTGATAAGCTCTTATGGAGGTGCAAAATATACCTCAACTTTGTTGGAAACCAGGATTTAGAGAACACTATTTTGAAAAATATACCTCATATACTTTCTTACCATTTTGATTATTGTGTTATTACTTATTTTTGTCTTTAGTTAGGCATATTAAATGACTTTTAAATTGCCTTTTTTAGTTTTATCTTCAAAGTAAATAACATGAATTCACTTGTTAAATAATTAAGGGCCTCACATAAGTATGACGTGGAATGTAAGACACAAAATAAAATTTCTCCCCTCTAAGCACCAAGAAAGTATCTGTTATTCAATGCCAGCCTCATTTGGATAAAATATTGGGAAAATTGTTGTGGAATATATATAGGAAAAAAGATAAATTTTGGGTGAAGTGGATTCATTTTTACTATGGAAGGAACATGAATATGTTTGAAGATGTCCCAAAGCAAGTATCTTGGTTTGTTCAGAAGATTTTGAAAGCCACAAAGTACTTTAATGAAGCAAGCTATATATTGAATGAGATACAGATTATGGAGTTCTCTACAAAGCAATTTTACATGAAGTTAAAGGGGTATATTCCAGAAAGTAGTATGGAGAAAACTTATGTGTAACAACCAAGGTCTACCCAAATGGATTTCCATATTGAGATTGTGTAATGACTCGACCGGCCGTTTTGTGTAATTATACCCCGTTACTTTCTATTTTATGCTCACACGTGTGTATTTATGATTTTATGACTTGCGGTGTTAGTTAGTAATCCGGAAAGCTTTTGGGTTGATTTGGAACCTCTGATTCTTGACTTAGAAGTTAAAAATTAGGAATATTGACCAAACTTTGACTTTTGTGAAAACGACCCTGGAACTGTATTTTGGTGGCTCTAGTGATTTCGGACTTAGGCGTATGCGCGGAATTGATTTTAGAAGTCCGTAGGTTGATTTATATTGATTTGCCGAAATTTGGCAATTTGAAGTTGAAAAGTTTGACCATATGTTGACTTTTACCTATCGAGCTCGAAATTTAATTTTTGGGACTTGGAATAGGTCCGTTATGGTATTTAGAACTTGTCTGCAAAATTTAGTGGCGTTTGGAGTTGATTTGATAGGATTCAGACGTTTAGTTGTAATTTTAGAAATTCTTGAACTTTACATTGAAATTCATGCATTTTATTGTTCGATTCGTAGTTTCTGATGTTATTTTTGTGTTTTGATCACGCGAGCGAGTTCGTATGATGTTTTTAGACTTGTGTAGATATTTGGGTTGGAGCTCGAGGGCTCGAATGAGTTCGGACATGTTCCGGAAGGGTTTTGAACTGAAATTTGACTGTTGGTGTTGTTGGCGCTCAGGTATCGCAATTGCAAGCACCGGCATCCCAATTGCGAAGGTAACGGTGGGGGCTCAAGTGTCACAATTTCGACTTCCCCTTCACATTTGCGAAACCAGCCAAATTTTGCCTTAGCTCGCATTTCCAAACATTTGTTAGCTTTTATGATGATCCCAGCTTCGTAATTTGCAAAGCCTTTTATCGCAAATGCGATGGTGTTTGAGGCTATTAGGATTCACAAATGCGAGCCTGGTCAGCAATTGCGAGGGTTCATGCGACATCTGCAGCTAGTACAAAGGGCTGAGAGACGAGATTTTTAAAAATATTCTCTCATTTTTGAACCCTAAACTCGGTAGGAGGCGATTTGGAGAGGGGGTTTTTACCTACAAACTTTGGTTAAGTGATTATAATCCATTTCTATTCATATTTCATCAATATATCTTAGATTTTAATGTCAAGATCATGTGAATCAAAGTGAAAATTTGTGAAACCTTGTCAAGTTTTTGCAAAATAAGAAATTGAGTCTTGAGAGTCGCTTTGGACTCGAATTTTGAAACTAATCACATATATGAAATCGTGGGGTCATGGGTAGTCAGAATCTACCATTGGACCCAAGTTTTGACCGGGCGAGCCCCAGGTTGACTTTTGTTGACTTTTTGGAAAAGTGTAAAGATCTTAGCTTTATCTATTATAATTGATTTCCCTAGCATTGTTTGATGATATTAAGTTGATTTTGGTTAGATTTGAGCAGTGTGGAGGTGAATTTTAAGGGAAAAGCTATTTTTGAGTGTTAAATTGGGCTAGTTGAGATAAGTATCTTGCCTAACTTTGTGTGGAAAAACTACCCCTTAGGATTGGTATTGATTGATTCCTTTGTGCTATATAAAAATCGTGTACGCAAGGTGACGAGTTGGTACACGGGTTGTATGTGATTTTTGACCGGTTTAGGCTACTTAGACTATTTTCATGCTTCAATTGAAATGCCATATCATGTTCTAAATTCTCATATTCAATGTATTCTTGTTTGTGTTGGTCTATCCTCGCATGCCCTAATAGATTCGTTAAGCACTTGTTCTACATCCTACTTGATAAATTGCTCTCATGCTTTAGTTGAACTTGTTGCCCCTTTATTTGATACATGCTATCTCTTTCATTGTTGATTATCTTTACTTGAAGTCATTGTATGTGTTATCTCTTTCATTGTTAATTATCATTTTTAAAGTCATTGTGACTAGTTATCTCTTTCGTTGCTATTATTCTCATTTGAAGTCATGATATTCCTTCTATTGTGAGTTAATGGTCTTTGATTTATAGTTACACATTATCTTTCTTATTGTTGAGTATTGGTGTTGAAGTTGTGGAAGCCGTATCATTTTGAAGCAAAGTTGATAATTGTTAAGATATCTTTCTTGTTGAGAATTTTTCGTTCATTGTTATTGTTGATATTCTTGTACACGTTGTGGTGAGACGTGTGCTATTGTTGTGAAAATATTGATATTGTTGATTGTTGGCAAGTTATGATATATGGGCACTTGTGGTGCGAGTTATTATTCTGATGTGATATTTACGCGCATGCGACGGTATAAGGCTTGGGGTTAATGTGCATGTGGCAGTATAAGGTGAGATTTATATGTGTGTTACTTGTAGGGAACTACGTGAAGCCATGCGGCGTCATAAGGTGGGCTAAAATGCATGTAGCTATTTCAGAAAAACTATTTTTGAAATCTATTTCAAATGTAAGGCTCATGCGGCGGCATAAGGAAGGATTGTGATTGAGATTTTGAATTGTGAATACGAGACGGTAGTTTGGTTATGATTCTCGATATATATACACGGGGCTTTACCTTATTGGTAATTCTTATCGTACACGAGGTGGTACCTCGTTGTGATTCTTGTTGTTTTGTTCTTTCTTATTTTTATCAGTTCTTGTCCGAATATGATCATTGTGGTTTCTTTATGTTATTTTCGTGCTTACAATTCCGGTATCAGTTCATGCTATTAACTGTTTCGCATCAGTTATTTCTCTGCTTTCATTATTTATCCTTATTACGTTTTCATACTGTTTATTTATACCCTAGTAGGTGTCTTGACCTGGCGTCGTAGCTACTCTACCGAGGTTAGGCTTGACATTTAGTGGGTACCGTTGTGGTGTACTCATACTATACTTTTGCATATTTTTGTACAGATCCATGTACGTCTGCTCGTGCCGATCGTTAGTGATCATTTGTTAGCTGCTTTGCGAAGACTTCAAGATATGCCTGCTCGGCGTCCGTAGACCTCAGAATCACCTTTCTTTATTCTTATTTTCTGTTGTATTTTCTTTCAAACAGTGATGTAGTAAATATTCTAGTTTTACTCTGTAAAGCTTATGATTCAGTTCCAGCTGTTTTGGAAAATATTTTGTTGAGATTCAATTTCAGGAATTTATATCAGTTATTCAACCTTGTTTTAATATTTGTTAATTATTTCTGTCAAGTTGTTATTAACTGTTAGGCTTACCTAGTCATAAAGACTAGGTTCCATCACGACATCCTACGGAGGAAAATTAGGATCGTGACAGATGGCTGCACTTGGGAGATTGTATGCAAGAGACAGATTATTCTGTGGGGTGTGACTCAAGATCAATTTTGTCCCTTATGTGAGCAACACCATGAAAGTTTGGCCCATTTGTTCTTTACCTGTGAGAACCTCTCACTTCTATGCCAGTTTTCTTGTTTTTTCTTCAGAAAAATACTTTCTCGTAATGATGATTAAGCAATTGCAGTTTATATGTGTTTTTTTTCTTTTTTAAACCTCTCCCAAATTAGGAGGATCTATAGTGTTTTCACACTTTCCTCCATGGTGACCCGAACCCAGGACCTAACGGTCGTGTGTTTATATATGTTTAATTGATGCAAACAAGCATGTAGAAAATCAAATCTTTATTTTTCAACATGAAGGACTATATAATAGCAATTTGAGGACCAAAATAAGAGCAATGAATATAGCTTGCGGAGACACTCTTGACTCAACTAAAAATATTTTATATACTTAGAAAACTAAAGGAAGAAAAGTAAGCTATATTGACCAAATTTGCCCATGATTAATTTTTAACTTAAAACAGAGGTCATGACCCCCCCC
>MCJB01022162.1:134581-147513 GCA_002018475.1 Nicotiana obtusifolia | reverse complement strand
GGGGGGGGGGGGGGGGGTTGCGCTGAGGAGGTTGGACGTTTAAATCTTGCAAGGTATTGCTGTAGCTCCTCTCAGTCCTTTTATTGACCATAATGATGCCAATCGGGGTGCATTCATTTGTTATATAGCATCACACAGTTCCGTCCCCTTGAGGATGATGTGACAAGTGTATTACTGGAAATAAGGTGAAACTTAAGACCACAAACTCTAGATACATTTAGGTCTTAGTTCTTAATTCTCTACAACTAGTTTATGTACTAGCAGCTTTAGGAATTAAGACAACTAAAAACTCGAAGTGCTCCATGGTTTACATGTTAACTAACTTCTCTTTCCACAGAGCTGCTGATGATGTTGCATGGTGTCGGTCAATGAACTATTCAAGGCTATAACCAAATTTTACATATTAATAAGAAAGTTGAATAGATTCTTCAATAAGCAAGGAGATACTTGAACAGATAAAGAATTGCATCAACAAAGAGAAGAACAAACAAGAGCATCTAGGATAAAGAAGGTGGTGAAGAAAGTGGTAGTTAAGACACTATCATGCGGCCAAGGCAATGCTTTATCAAAGAAACTGAAAGAGCTTCTCATTTATCAATCAAAAAGACAGCAGAGCAATATCTGTGTAGAGGACAGCAGATTATAACCACAACAACACTAGTCACAAGCTTTGATATTATTTTCTAAAAGTCACTTAATGAACAGAAAGGACAGCAAGACGAGATTTATGGTATACTTGAACCAAGAATTGATTACTTTTTACTGTCTCTTAGAGAAAATATAATGCATGTATAAGTGAGAATCCATATCTTATTGACGGACCCATAATACCCTTTTTCTTTTTAGGAAAAACATCGACCCATAATACCTCAAAAATTCTCAAGCAATAATTCATTGATGCGGTTTTCATTTGCTATGTAAATTCAACAGTTTCAAAATACAGCCATTCCATTCCACAGTTTAAGGTCAAGTAACTTTTCAAGAAGAATTTTGGCAAAAGGAGTACCTTGACTGTGATATCTTTATACATTGAGAGAACTGCCTCCACATTTTGATGGTGAGTGTGCAAACGCAATTTAACCTGAAAAAGTAATTATAAGAGCGATCAGAGAAAAACCAATCTTATAATAATATATATTTCTGGCTTTAAAGATACATAAACTGAATCCAGAATAAGAAGAGAACATGACAAAATGGTTTTGTTGAAGAGGAAAATTGCAGAACAGCAGCAGCATTTTCAGGTCCAAACGGTCCTTTTAGGTCAAAGATTGCCTGTTGGATTCCTAATTTTTCACCTTTTTTTGGAGGGCGGTGAAGTTTGCTTGTGTTGGGTGGGGGAGGGGGTTGACCGCAGTTGTGAGGAAGAGAGAAGGAGCTGAGAAGGGGGATAACTTTATTTAAAAGGCAAACTAATGAGTCGAAAGGGAGGCAACTGTCAACTGTGAGTCAGATGAGTTTCACATGAAAGAATTTGATTCAAAAACTTCACATCAAACCTATTGCAAATAAATACCAGGAAACTTAAACCAAGAATGATACCGTATTTTTTATAAGTAACCAAGAACGGTAGTGTTGATTAATTCATGGACTAAACATGCCTTTTCTTCTGTGTCGTCAAAGCGCTGAGTAAGCCTAGCAGCAATTTCTTCTGTCTCGGGGGGAGAATACTTCAAATGGTAAATTTTCCCCGTTACTGGATCTAGCCTACGGCCAACCACTCTCTCAACAAGAATCTCTTCAGGTACCTATACGCACAATAAAACTTGTGACAGAACGAAGGTGATTATATAGTGAAACTTCCTGGAGTTACAGTCTACTGCAAGAGAAACAAAAGAACGGTCAAGGAATCTTAAAGTATTTAAAAGTATCTCTCTAAGTTATGTAATGGAATAATTTCCGTATGGTCCACACAAAAGAAACTTCACTAAGAGAAACAAAAGAACACGAAGCACATAGCAACAGCAGAACCTCACTTCCAGAAGAATAAAGAGGTCTGGTTGGAAGCCAAATTCTTTGAGTGCTATGGCTTGAGATGAGCTCCGAGGGTATCCATCTAAAAGCCAACCCTTCTCTTGAGAATCTGGACCATTTAACCGCTCTTTGACCATCTGTACCAGAAGGAACCACTTATTACCAATCAATAAGATTGCCTGAATTAATGACAGTTTCCGACCTATAAAGCATAGTAGCATACTAAGCAATAACATACTAACCAAAGCAGGCTATGCATGAAGCAAACCTACCGTCACAACTATTTCATCCGGTACCAATTTCCCTTTATCCATGTATTCCTTTGCTTGCTTCCCATTTTCGGATCCTGCAGCAATTTCTGCCCTCAGTAAATCTCCAGCAGCAATATGCACCAAACCATACTGCACACACAATGAAAACTGGATTGACGCTATTTCTCCTCACAAATGACTACATACTGAGGAACACGGAGGCTATAGGAAGCAACTAAAAGCATATTCAAGGCACCACTGTACAATTACATCCCAAATGACCGAAGAAATAACCACTTAACCAGCACATCGATCAAAAAAATGCCAAATTATCCAGGACCCTTAAAGCATGTGAATTTAAGCAGATACAAAAGCTTATGACATTTCCGCTTTTGGTTGGGAGGCATTTTCCACCTATTGGTTAAGCCCTCAATGCACATGAGAGAACATCTCAAATTGACAGGAAATGTTGATGAGAATTCACTTTAGACACAATAAAGATACCTAAGATTAGTAACTGGATAAGCACAGGGAAAGTTATATTTGTGAGGAGACCAAGATTGTCCTTTGATAATGTAGTATGAGCCAGAGAATGAAGCTTTTCAAGTGTACTCTGGAACTGAGTGACCACTTTTCTGGTTCTATGTAGTTTACAATATCTAGAGAAATCCAAAAAATCTTGGAGAAAACAAGAGCTGGAGACGGTAAGCAAGATACTAGTAAAGAAGTATTTGCAAGGAATTGCCGGTGCATAGCTGGTGCAGGATTGGTCAAGTTCAAGTACATGGTTGTCCAGTAATATGGTGTGTGCAAATGATTAGCTGGTTGAAAAAAATTATCAGGTGGTTCATGCTTGATTATTGGCTGACATATGCTCGTAAAAAAAAAATTAACAGGTGGTTCATGCTTGTTTATTGGCTAGATATATGCTGATAATTGTGTGTGCGTTGCGGCACTAAGATTCATCTAGCCACCACTTTGCGAACTTTAGAGAAGATGCATTAACCAAATGAATAAAGAGAGAACAAATCTTAGTTTGAAAATATGAAGACCACAAAACAACAAGTATTCTCAATTTAAATTGCCCATTATCTCTGCAATAAGTATTCTCGTTCTCGCCCCCAACTCATCTAGCCAGCAACACCTGTACAAGAGCCTGTTCACTCTTGTGAATGCATATATAAGTAATTAAAAGTGAACCTCTTTTATTAGCATATGCTTTTAGATGAAACAATCACAACATGGCAACAAAGCATGGTATCATAGCAGAAGAGGTCCTGAGTTCAAGTCTCACCTTCATCCATGACCCATCATCATAAAGAATTTTCACATGTTTGGCACAAGAAAAATAGTTTTTCCCGCATGCAAGGAGGCGTGTTGAAAACATAACTAAGTAATTAAAAGTGTGCTATTTCTAAAAGTTTAAGCTTTCAGATGAGACGATTACATAATTCAACAACACTAAGATTTGGAATGGTGAAATATGTGTTACAAGCGTTGAGGAGGTTAAGAATTGATCTGGCATTGAAAAGGAAAAAAATAACCCAAAATCAAGTGATGTTACAATCGCAGCAAAGAGAGAAAATGAGGCAGTGATCCTTGGAACATAACTCGCGATCGCATGAGGCTGGCCAAGATAGTAGTCCTATTGAACTTGACCAAATCCCTCAGTAATCTCTAATGCTACAATTGTAGGAGGGGTGTTGTGATTGTAGCACAGTGGACCTGGAAGCCATGAGTTACGACACAAAATTAACTATCAAAAGCCTGAAGGTTGCACTCGCAACTTACTTAGTCCGACCCCAGTCCTCTAATGCTATTACGGTAGCCCTTGTCTGGCGATTGCTATATGCCTTTTCCAAAACCCTCCACCATAAATAACACCCAACTTCATATTTTCTCCCGTCTTTCACTCTTCCAAGCTAGAGCACGTTCCAAAACAAAGGTTTTCACCTCAAGGCCTCCTAACACAAAGTTAAAACATATTTGGTTGTTTAGGTGCTTGAAGATATAATTAAGTAAATAACAGCGTGCTCTATCTAACAGCTTCAACTTTTAGATGTGATAGTCACACAATTTAATTAATTCCAATGCCAATTCTGACACCAACAATCATAATTTTGATTAGATTCTGCAACTCCCAATTCATACTCCAAGAACACTCAATACGGGATGTGACCACATTAAGGTAATCCCTCATTAGCTCATGAGTATGGTTTTAATAGCTTATGGATAAATTGAATATTGTGGGATTGGTTGATGTGAGAGGGCTTAGAGCCGGAACTCACCCCATGGCCATGTTTGAGGACTGGGTTGGCCTAGGGCAAAAACCCCATGGGCTAAATTTACCCCTTTTACATAACTAGAGTGAAATTGACCCAATTATGATGCTAATGATGTAGATCAATCATTGTGGGCATGGTCTTGATCTTGTAGCCCTATTGTCACTAAGCTAACTAAAGGTATGCATGTTAATATTTGATAGAAATTAGAATGCATGAAAGACTATCTGAAATTGTTAATTTTGAATTTGTGGATGTGGCAATAAGCTCGAGCAACCAACACCATTTTGAATTGTTGTGTATGACTGATGCTTATGAAATTCTAGAATTTTGTATAATATACTCAAGTGTTTCTAAAGCATGTTTTACGATGAATATGAGGACAAAATTAATTCTTGCTTTGATTCAAATACTAAGAATAATCATGCCCATTATGTCAAGGTAATATAAAATGTTGATATTATCAAAGTTTGATCATATCTATGTTGAGGCCCATATAAGCCATTTTACAACGGCTATGATGACATATATTTTTTATTGCTATGACTATGATGAATATTTTGGAATGATGCTTTGATATTTGCGTGTATACTCGCAGCCAAAGTTCTATGGTGTTATTCCTAAACCACACGTGCAAGTGTGGGTAATTGCAGCTTTATGGGGTGCCCTCAAAGTGTAATGGCACATAGGTAGCTGTGCCATCATCCCTAATCTCTTTTGTGTCGTACAATAGGGAGTTGGGACATCCTTCCCTTGCCAATCGGGTAGTTACTAATCTGATGTCGTGATATGCACACGACCCTAAGTATAAAAATGTTAAGATTACGATGTTTTATGATTCTCGTGAGCTATGAATGTGTTAAAAGGCCTACAGGCACAAGTTATGTTTCAAATAAGCTTTCATATGATCCTTATTAGATATTTAAATTTTCATACAATTTGATACAAGCAAATTTTCTCAAAGGACTTGTCTCAACTTTTAGAGGCTGTCTGTGAGACTTGCTACTCCATTCATACTTTCGGTGGTGAGCCCATCCGAGACCGGTGGCTGCCTCTATTGACATTTCTTTCTTTAATCATTTGTTATGTGACAACCCGTTTCTATTTTGTACAATGAACTCTTTAGAAGCTCTATACTCCCTATGGATAGATATGTGTGCTCATGAGATAGAGTTTGAACAACGCCCCTCATCAAACCTTATTTGGGCTATGCGATGCCATCGGGCCCTTTTTGGGTGTCATTCATATTTTTAATATAGATGTTATGATGTTATGGGAACGACCGATGCCCGTTTTTGCATATCCATGATGCACGGGGATGTCTGGATCCCCGATATAGGTTTGTGGTTTGTTGATTTGCCAGGATTAAGGATTTGCTCGACGAGTGTCAGGCTCATCGAGTGCCAGTCACCGGCCACTGTAGTTTTGGATCGGGACACTTACTTTATTTGCAAATTAGAAATTTGTTTCACGTCTTCCGAAAGAAATTGAACTTCAAACTTGAAATGATTATTTCAAGTCAAAATAGTGGTATGAAGGTGCATAGTTGCATTTTACTGCAAAGTTATTACCTAACTTTCAGTCACAAATCTTTAGCTTTCACTAACATGTTTTTCCAAAAAGCTATTAGATCTATTGAAACCCAAGTTCAACTTAAGCAAGTTCACATTCAAATTCAATTTCACAGTAATCTTTCTCTGTTTTTTTCAGCTTCAGCTCAAATTTGTCCAAACGCATACTACAAATCCTAGACCAACTCATTAGGAAAAGAAAAATCAAAACTTTTACACAAAGAATAGAACTAGTACCTTATCGGTAATGAGCTCGCATTGTGTTCCTTTCCCAGAAGCAGGAGCACCAGATATCATTATCCTCAAAGGCTCTGCCTTTTGAGCACATCCCAAAACCTAAATTTTAGAAATCAAGATTCAAATCATAACTCAAAATTAGCTGAAATAATCAAAAGGGTATGCAATTCAAAGCTCAAAATACCAGGAAACTAGCACCGTTGGGAGGCGGAACTCTCCGGCAATGAGTTCTGAAAAGGGTTTGACGCGAGTGAAGAGAAGAAGATTTAGAAAATGACAAGTGGGAGGAAGTAAAGGGTAGGTGAGAAAGGGAAGAAGGGACTAATGAAGAGAAGGAATGCTTTTGGGGGTTGGAGTTTGAGGAGATAGGCGTGAAGCTGAGAGAGGAGCAAGAAGCCATGGCTGCTGCTCTCTGCTGTCCCTTTCTCTATCTCCTCTTGTGCTTGGTTAATGGATTCATGTTTTTGGAGTTTAAGTGAATTTATTTATGTGTTTTTGTTGCAATTTTGTGGGTATTTTTTCCTTATTTTCTTCTTGAAATATGGATATATAAGATGTATATTAGATATAGTTAATATACATCATTTGGTAGGCTGTTCTCATAAAAATTTAATCCGTTCAATACAATATTTGGTTGCTCAATTCAATTTATGCATACCTAATACATGGATTACTTATACCTCATAGGAGAGCTTAGCGAATATCAAGAAAACCAAGGGATTACTTATACCTCGTAGGAGGGCTTAGCTATACTAAGAAAACCAAGGGCTTAGCTAATTTTTAATACAAAACCAAACACTTAATAAAAAATAATCCCAACACTACAATTCCTGCATTACTAATACCTGCATTACTAATCTCTGTATTACTAATCCTTGCATTACTTGTGTTCGTACCAAACGACCCTCTCGACTTTGGATCTTAGCACCCAAAAAGTCTGTCTGTACAAACGATCTAGGCATGTATCCGGAGTTTCCCTGGGGTTGATAAGACGAAATGAGGCCTAGCTCATTGAGTGCTCTACCTCGACCCTACGTACAAAAATATACTGCCAAGAAATATGATGATGTTACGGATATATAAGATGTATATTAGATATAGTTAATGAAATTTAAACTTTGATTTTTTTCTCTCAAACTTAGTTTAGAGTCCATTCTATTAGTTTATCTCCACTTAATATAATTACACATTTAGGGGTCGTTTGGTAGGCCGTATTAAACAAAATAATCCTCGTATAAAAATTTAATCTGTCCAATACCATGTTTGGTTGGTCAATTCAATTTACTCCTACCTAATACATGGATTAGTTATACCTCATATGAGGGATTAACTAATACCATGGAAATGAAGGGATTACTAATCCATGAATTAGCTATACATGGATAAGACTTAAAATTACTAAATTCAAACTTATACATTGCATAATTAATTTTTAATACAATGAACCAAACACTTGATAAAAAATAATCCCAACACTACAATCCCTGCATTACTAATCCCTGCACTACTAATCCTTGCATTACTTGTGTTCGTACCAAACGACTCCTTAGAGATTATTTGGTTACCATAATAAAGGATTAAACTTTCGAGATTATTTTGTTTTGTATTTTATTGTTTTAATTTCGGAATATATGCCTTTTAAATTAATTATATCCATTCTATTAATTTATCCCAACATAATATAATTACACATTTAGAAATTATTTGGTTACCATATAAGGGATAAAACTTTCAAGATTATTTTATTTTATACTTTATTATTTTAATTTCGAAATATAAGCTCTTTAAATTAATTATATCGTAATTGAAAATTTATACTAAATTTAATGTGGGATAACATTCTACGGATTAGATAAACTAATAAAACAACGAAGATGCCATTTCCTAAAGCTCTTCTGCCGAAGACTTTTAAGGAAGTCAAGATTAAAAATAAAAAATAAAATTATGCAAGCTTATCTTACTTAAATTTAGACACTTATTTTATATAATGTGTCATATAACTCTGTTTTACCTCTTCAATCATTGAATCATTGTTCTTGAATCATTGTTCAACGCTTTCTCTCGCATGCCTTTGTGGTTAACGGGAGCACTCCCAGCAAAGGATCAAACCCCACCTCACTCGCAAGCTTTTGTTTCGATTCCAGAAAGCAAAAGATATTGTTGCAGTCTCAACTGGATAAATGAACAGCTTCGTATCTATTTTCTATTGTAATGACAAAGATTTTTCTACTGATCCAGTGTCAGATAATTGGGAATTCGCTTTCAGCTTTTAATGAAACAAATAATTATAAATAAAAATATATTCCTAAATAATTAGATTATTATTTAATTTTCATATTATAATTTCAACATTATAATATCAATATAACTTGAACATATACCAAATAACTTCTTATGCAAAAGGTTGTGGATTGAATTAGGTAAAGGGTAAACAATAATACGAAATCCTGGTCAACATGGGCGTCAAAGACGTATTGTTTTTTAATTGAATATAAATTTGTCCTTTTAGGGTCCGAAAAATACGAGAATAATCACAATTAGTAATAGTATCAGCTTGTTGACCCGAAGATAAAGCCTGCATTTGCTCGTATAACGAGCTATTTTTCGGATAAAGGTAAACAATAATACGAGACCCGGAGAGTCATTTTATAAGTATATATTATTATCCCTAAAAACTAAGTACAAATATTCATTTTTTTAAGGGCAAAGTTGCTTTTGATTTTACATCTGTTATAATATTGACCCTAAAAATAAGTGTGACGAGGAATTCAAACAAGTTGGCCGACATTTGAAAGGAGAAGAAGAACCGCTGGGACCGGAGCTCCGACAATGGCGAGAAACGCAAGACAACTACCATTACCGGCGACCACCGGAACAACAACAACAACAATAACCCTAACCCTAAACAACTCATCAGAATCCTCATCATCATCATCGTCTGAACAGCAGCAGCATACAACAGAAACCCTAACTCTGAAACTGAAGCCGAAGAAGAAGAGCGTTTCGTGGAAGCCAGGTACAGTGGATAACGAATTCCTCAACAAGAAGAGCTCTAAGATTTGCTGTATATTTCACAAGGAAAAGCCTTTTGATGAGGATGACAGCGATGACGATGAAAATGAAAATCAATCGAATAAGAAGGATCACCATTGTTGTAAATTGGAGGATCACGGTGAAGCCAGTACCAGCAATTGCTAAGATAATTAATCGGCTTTGGATTTCCTGTACGTATAATTTGAAATTTTCAAATGTTACCGAAATGTTGGTTTGAGTGAATTCTAATTCAATGTTAAGGTTCTGTTGTGCGTATATTTTCTGTTATCGTATCCTTTTTTTTTATATAAAGTTGGCTGGAAAAATAAAGATGGTATAAAGGATAATTTCTTCATTTGGACTGAGTTGAAATGTATTTTTTCAGTATAAGGTTTATATGGGGTGAAGAAGGTATATCTAAAATCATAGGGAAGGAAGTTGTCTCAAGACCTACGGTTTCTAGGGAGCCATGCAGACTACGCAAAAAATAGGGCACATCAGAAGACAAAGATCTATATAGACGATACATATTAGTAAAGGAGAGTTAGATGTTAGCACTTCTACTCTGGTTCTTATGCTTTGTATAAGTTGTTTAACCTTTAAAAGATTTTATACGTTTACAGAACTTCTAATACTTTCTATTTGTATTTGCATAATATTGACTTGAGATGATCTAAATGGAGTAACATTAATTTGTATTTGCATGAGATGATTTAAATGGAGTTACATGGTCGGTGAGGATTACCTCAACTTGTTTGGGATTGAGGCATAGTTGTTGTTGTTTATATGGATACAAAATCTTATTTGATTGTTTGAAATATTTAGGATTGGTTAGATGATTATCTTTTCTGGAAAAATTATAATTCTCCGGAAAAGGAAAAATGGTGAGTAGGACATATGTAAGTATAGAAAAAATTTCTTATCAAATGAAGAAGATAACAAAGTCGAAGATTACTTCTCCAATTGGGTTGATTGGAAATGTTTTTTTCCCAGTGTAGAAATTTGGGATTTGAGGGATGTGATTGAGACTTAGGTTTTGATGGATATGAAGAATTTATGTTCTTGGGTTAATGATATTCCTACTCAATTCAGTTTGTAATGTTCCGTTTTTTAACAAGATTTTGGGCCGTGAAGCGGAAAACTTCCACACTACATAATTGGGGAGATTCTAAGGGCAAAAGGAAGGCAGACTAATGTTGTAGAATGTAGTTGAGAATTTGAAAGTAGATTATTTATCTATCACAGGGGGGCACCCTTAATCAAACAGCCCCTTTGAGTTTTGGAATTTTTGAGCTCTTGGTGGCTTGGTGCAACTTGAAATATGAACAGTGATGTAAATGTTTTTGTGGACTTTATGGATTCCCAGATGTGCACTGGGTTGTTGTTGTTATGGATTCCCAGATGTAGGAACACAGAGTAAGTATTTGCTAACATATTTAACCTTCTTGTGTGATCACTGAAGCATCTAGTTATTAAGATAGGGTGGGTATTCGCTTCCGATTCACTTGTATAATTGGCCTAGAGAACGAAAGTTTTGCTATTGGTTTGTGAAGAGTTTTCTGATTACATCCTTGAGATTAAAAGGTTCTGGAATCAGAATCTGCTTATTTGTCAAAAGTATTTTATTAGTTTTGTTTGGTAATGCTGATCCTTCTGAAGGCTGCTGCATAGAATAGTTGATATTGGTCCAACACTCTTTTATGTGCTTGCGTTGGGACCGTGTTCCCCTCTATGCCCTTCCAGAATGTTGTTAGAGATTTCAAAACATTTCTTCTGTTATGGAACTAAAAATAGGGGAAAAAAAACATTTCTTCTGTTATGGAATTAAAATAGGAAGAAAAAAAAACATTTCTCTGTCATGGTACTTTTGAACTAAGCATCACCAACTTGGTTGTTAGGAAGTGAAGGTGGTATTAGATCAGGTAGATTCTTTGCAGTGGCTGCATGAGTCCGCAGGTAAATATACTGTGACATCAAGTTACAAGAAGCTAGTTGGAGGCAGATTGACAATAGGCTCTGAAAGTTAGCGAAAACACCCCCTACAGTATCACCAATCAAAAAGAAAAAAAAAAGTAACAAACCCACTCAGTATCCTCCTTTGGCCGGATTGCTTTAAATGGGGCTTGTCTTACACAAGAAACTTGATAAAGCGAGGCTTTGTCTTGTACTATATGTGCTGCATATATATAATGGACGTGGAGACTTGTTTTCATGTGTTTCCTTTTATGGTGGCCTAGGAATTACTGGATTTGATTCTGAACTTATTCAACATCATATGGGCTAGTCCTGGAAGATTAAATGAGACTTCTGTGTATCTGGCAGGGAAAAATCAAGAACTGCAGAATGCTTTGAAAGTCAATTGCTCAAATACATCATTTGGGTTCTTTGGGGATAGAAACAGAAGATGTTCTGAAGGAAAAAGAGTTGCTCTGAGATATAGTCTTTTTCCCCCTCTTATCTTATTAGTGTAAAAATGCAGTTGAAATTGACATAGATCACATAAGAATATATCAATTCCCTGCATAGTTGAGCAGGAATCTCTTTTGTACTTGCACATGATTTGGTGCTGTAACACATCAAAGGCATCTGGGCGTATCCTACATGAATTAAATGATGCTTACTGACATTGAGAAGCTTATAAGGAGGGAAGAAATGCCTTACCAAGTTTATTCTGGTTTAGCAGTGGACACCTAGTGCATTCTTAAGATAATTTTAAGACTACAATGAGTTTACCGCCAAAAATCTTAAAAGCTGAATCCATTAAATTTAAATCTTGGATCCACCTCTGACCTCGTCCCGTTGTGTTTCATATTAAAGTATGTTTTGAATAATTTGCTTAGAGTTCTTTCTACCTGTTGGCTTTGATGAAACAATGTCTGCTTAAGAGTGCAATTTCTATCGATATCTGGTCAAAAGAAAAGCTACCATGTGTGTTCTTAGGGTTGAACCTTCGGTATTAATACGTTGAATATCTATCTTGAATATTTTCTTATTAGTCGCTTAACAGCTTGTTTGGATGGTTGTTATGTATCATTTCATAATGTATCATTTAGTATTATGTTGTATTGTACTGTATCGTTTTGATATATGTTTAATGTTTTGATAGATTGTATTGTTTACTGTCATTTCATGATGTCATGCACCAACAATATGAAGAATAAACTTGCGATATTATAAAGAAAAAGTAAGGTACAAGGTAAATTATTATATAAAAATGTAGGTTAAAAGATAAAATAGGATTATTTAATAGTAAGGACAAGATAAGAGAAAAAAATAAAGTAACGACACTAAATCGGTCATTTCATAAATACGATACAATAAAATATAATTTAACAATCAAAACAAATATTGTATGTAAAGTAACAATACGATACGAGAACATCCATCCAAACAAGCTGTAACAGGAAATTGGAAGACGCTCAGAATGACTTTATCTCCATGATGAAATTTGTAAATTGCCTCTTTTTTTCTTGAACAAATTCTCATTCAGAACTTTTATTTTTTGAACAAATTCTCTATATTTTTTCTCACCACAAAGAACTTCTCTATTGCCTTCTAATTTTTTTTTTCTTGGGTTTTTTTTTTTT
>MCJB01022162.1:109851-134554 GCA_002018475.1 Nicotiana obtusifolia | reverse complement strand
GGGGGGGGTGGGGGGGTGGGGTTAATTGGACTCTAATTATCACCAAATCATAATTAACAAGCGCTGGCATCTAAGAAGAATAAGGCTGGCAAACAATGCAATTAAGATTAATCACGAGTTGAAAACAAGATATATTTCAATAATATAAAAAGAGAGGAGAGAATGCCACAATCTAAGTACGCAACATACCGAGATTAATTTATCTTTACTTATTTCTATTTTCATGTATTTTGAAATATAGTAAGTAAATAAAAAATTTCTTAAAAATTACATCGTGACTCAAAGCTAATGTCATGTCCGAATGATAAGTAACCTAACTTATCGATTTATAAAAATAACCTTATAATATTAAATATAATAACTCATAATAAAAGGTCATAATCGGAATTCTAGATATTAGCCTTATAATCCTATTAGTTTGAGGACACAATACTACACGTTAGGAATCCTATTAGTATAATTATCTTCGGGCTGTCTAATTCATATAAAATTAAACAAGTAAATATCTTTAGTCATGTAAGGAACAAGTTGAGCCCAAGGTTTATTGGCCCATTTGAGGTGTTAAATAGAGTTGGGGAGGTTTCTTATGAGCTTGCATTGCCTCCCAGTCTATCGGGAGTTCATCTGGTCTTCCATGTGTCTATGCTCCGGAGATATCATGCGGACAGGTCACACGTGCTTTATTACAACACGGTTCAACTAGATGAGAGTTTGGGTTATGAAGAGGAGCCAGTTGCCATTGTTGACAGGTAGGTTCGCCAATTGAGGTCCAAGAAGATTGCTATGGTAAAGGTTCAGTGGAGGGGTCAACCAGTCTAGGAAGCGACCTGGGAGGTCGAGGAGGACATTAGGAGCAGATATCTGCACCTTTTCAGCACACCAGGTATGATTCTAGACCTGTTTGAGGACGAATGTTTGTTTAAGAGTTGGAGAATGTAACGACCTGACCGGTCGTTGCTTTTTAAATCCCCGTTCTCCTAATTAAGACTCTCCTTATGCGCTTTTATTGTTTTATGACCTGTGGGGATGATTGGTTTAGATTTGTTTTATTCATATAAAATTAAACAAGTAAATATCTTTAGTCATGTAATCCTGCTAATAGAAATTCTCAAAATGATCAAGCTTATAATAAAATATATAAATCTTCACGTTTCATAGAAATTAAAAAAAAAAATCCAAAGTAAATCTAGAAAAAATAAAAAATAAATCCAAAATAATTGCTTCTTAACCACTAGGGGGTGGAATAACACAACAACAATGCTTGTTGGCATCACATCCACAGCTTTGGAATCCAATAATTTTACAGAAAGAGACACAATCTGCTGCACTGTTGCATCCTTGTGGCACTTGTTGTTTTGTCCCAATCACACTCTGTTTTTCCACTTCCACACATCTTCCCATATGGCTAAAATTGCAAAAAACTAAGCTAAACAGAAAAACAAAAGTCAATATAGCCTTTGCCATCTCAAGAATTTTTCTATTCAGAAATATGACAGGGCCTAGCTAAGTTTTACATGTATTTATATACTTTTGAAGCATAGTATACATAGAAAGTAATAAATATGCTGACTATATAATATTATACATAGAAGGAAAATATGGTTACTTAGATCCTTTGTGTGATTGTCTTTCTCTATTAGACAAGGAATAATGTAATTTTTTTTGGTACATGAATAATATTTATACTCATACCTAATTTGGAAGAGTCAATTCTTGATTATGCTATGCTAATATATTCAACATTTAGCTCGATCTATTTTAGATATTAAAACGGATTTGAATTGATTGGATATAGTGGTGGATTATATCTTTGTATATAATGTTGCATCTAGCACTATGCAACATGGTGGGGATCTTAGACCTTAATTTGTTGGAAAATATCGAGAAAGACGTGATTGGCCAAAATGGCAAGAAGCAATCCAATCAAAGTTGAATTCACTTGCAAAACGTGAAATTTTTGGGCCTATAGTCCAAACACCTAATGGTGTTAAGCCTGTTGGCTATAAATATGTCTTTGTACGCAAGAAGAATGAGAAAATGAGGTACAAAGATATAAGGCACGCCTTGTTGCACATGAATTTTCACAAAGGCCCGTGTCGATTAAGAAGAGATATATTCACCTATTATGGGTGCAATAACGTTTCGTTATCTCATTAGTTTTGTTGTCCATGAAAAGCTTGACATGCTTTTAGTGAATGTGGTTATAGCCTACCTTTATGGCTCACTTGATAATGAGATATACATGAAAATTTCTGAAGGATTTAAAATTCAAAGTCCCGAAGAATATTTTCAATCAAATTACAAAGATCTTTGTATGGTCTAAAGCAATCAAAAAGAATGTGATATAACCGCCTTATTGAGTATTTATTAAAGGAAGATTATATAAATAATGTCATTTCTCCATGTGTTTTTATAAAGAAAACAACATCGGAGTTTGTTGTATATGCCGTATATGTTGATGACATAAACCTTATTGGAACTTCTATAGAATTTTAAAAGGAATTGGTTATATATATATATATATATATATATATATATATATTTGTACAAGAAAAAAGAATCTAAATGTGTTATGTTAGGCTACGTGTACTATTCTAACTAACTAATCAGAATATACAAAAGAATAACAAAAATACATTTTCCTTCACATGCTCACACGTATGAGGAAACATTTGTAAATTCCAACATAATAGTTAGGTTGAATATAACATGAAGTCCTACCGATTTGTCATGACTTGTATGCCGTTGTTTTGAAATGTATTTTATTTTTTTAGCTTTGAAGTCATAAAAGAAGTGCATCATAAGTGAAATATTATTTTTTTTGGTTTTTCATTCGATGTCCGGTAGTCGTATTAATATCCGATTAAATTCGAATTCATGCCCAAAAGTCCCATATTGAAGGGTAAAACACTTTCTAACTCTAATTAAAGATGAAAAAATATTTATTACTGCACCACAACCCTTATTGATCATCACGAGTGAAACTTTGAAAACCTGACAATACAATAGAATCTGCAAATATTTTAACAAGATTGATAGAATGACTATGACACAAAGTCATATCAATCTTATGAGATTTATAATAAAAAAAGTTGAACAAGTAAAAAAGTCATGCCAGTAAGGTATAATTTATAAATAATTTCTCAAATAAATGGAATGTAAAAAACATAAAGCTATACTAATATAGTAGAGTTTGGTGATTAATTAGAAAGTCATATCAATCCGGTAGGATTTGTGAATAACTGAACAATATAAGTAGAGTAAATATAGCATAAATTTTTGCCAATCTGGTAGGACTTTAAGGTATTTCAACAACACATGTTATAAAAAGTAAGAAAATATGGTTACTTCACTTTATAGATTTCATAAAAGTTAGCTATTGTTATAAATAGAATTATATTTTATGTGAGTGTCTATCTTTCAGAGAGTTTATTATTTTTTGACTAAGTCATTTTTTTTCTATAATAGAGGGGTTTTATCCCATTGTAATTCATCTCAAAGTTAATAGAATTCTCCATTTTTTTATCCTTTATTGTTTTATTTCACGTTATCAACACGAGATTCTATCGTCTGAAGAAGCTCTTTGAGAAGACTAAGGTATAATTTTTAAAGAATATAAAGGTCCTGAAGCTAATTTTGTCTCTAACAATGAATTTGACATCACTCATTTGGATGTGGCAGACTTCTTTGAGTACCCTAATGGATAAATAGACCACTCGATCGGTAATGGATCCGTGATTAAAGATGATTGAATAATTTAATCTTTATTTTTATATATTCGTAATAGCTAGTGAATAATTATAATGTAATCGTTCGTAGTTCTTTATGAAATAGTGTTAGCTTTTTCTTGCCATTTCTATTTATATTAAGACCACCAAAATCCCGCCTCAGAGATGCCGTCAGCTACTCCCAAACATGTTCAATTTTGATCGTCGAGGCCGGTTAGGATAAAACATCCTATGGTAAAATTATCAGTTTTGCGTAGCTGCAGGACCGGAAATCCCGTGATAAGTGAGTTTCTCGGCGGGAATCACGGCAGAAATCAATAAAGACGTTGTAGCCATTAATTCTAGAGATTTTTTACCTTGTAGATAGGTTTTTTTACCTTATACAGGTTTCTTTTCCCTTCCTATATTAAAGGGGCAACACTTTATAAACAGGACGGAGAATCTACGATCAATATACAAAAAGCTATAGTCTATTCTACTTATTTATCTACTGCATATTTTATTTCCAGAGGATTCTAACGCAGAAAAACTACTTAATATTGGTGGTTTGCTCTCTTCCTTGTTCGCTGAATTTAGTCTTTATTTCTGTTCATTCTTTAACTGTATTAAACCAAGTCAGATATCCTTAAAACCACATACAAATTTAATTGTTACTCATAATTAAGGGTAAATAATATATCTAATAATAAAATAAATTTTTGTTGTCAAACAGTAAGTTTAGAATTACCCTTTTTCCACTCTTTAACATCAGCAGTTAAGACAGATTATTAGTGCATAGGATTTTAAAGAATTTGATCTTGACAAGTACAACTCGTACGTTAGACATACATAAAATTTGTTATAGTTGTATTAGTCATATGAGTAGTGTACTTATAATAGCATTATTTTTAGCGACGTAATTATGTGTATTATGATCAAAATTTTTCGAAATTATATTAAAAAGATCATTATTGAATCACTGGTTTAACTTTGTTTTCTTTCCTTTTTCTTTAAAAATACTAATGTTTATCCGTATATTTCTTTTGTATGTCAAACCATGGGAAGCAAATATGAATATCTCTCAAAGCAAACTTGGATCAAAATTCAATTGTAAATATTTGAATTGATTCATGTACGACACATACAATATTCAAAGAGAAGAAATATTTCTCTCATTTAAATATATGTAAAGTAGATGTTACTACAATTTCTGGTAGTAGTAATTTAATTGAAGGCTGTGGAAAAGCTACTATAACTCTACCTAGCGGAACAACACTTATCAGAGATAATGCAATATTTTCCTCCAAGTTCAGGAGGAACTTATTGAGTTTTAATGATATCCGCCGAAATGGACATCATATTGAGATAATAGAGAGAATAATCTTGAGTATCTCATTGTTACCAAGAATGTCTCTGGCCAAAAAAGAGTTATTGAAAAGTTTCCATCTTTCTCTTGTGGCCTGTATTGGACAAGAATTAGTACAATTGAAACACATTTTATCGTAAACCAAAAGGTTATTGATTCCAATACTTTTATACTTTGGCATGATCTATTGGGACATCCTGGATCAATTATGATGAGAAGAATTATAAAAAACTCAAATGAGCATCCATTAAAGAATTCAAAGATTCTTTTAAATAATAAATTTTCTTGCACTTCTTGTTATCAAGGCAAGTTAATTAGTAGACCATCATCAACAAAGGTTGGGATTAATTCCCCTACATTTTTGGAACGTATACAAGAGGATATTTGTGGACATATTCACCTACCTAGTGGTCGTTTAGATATTTTATGGTCTTTAACAGATGCATCTTCGAGATGGTCTTATGTGTGCCTATAGTCATCTCGCAATCTGGCGTTTGCAAAATTAGTGGCATAAATAATTCGATTCTGGAAACAGTTTCCCGATAATCCAATTATGTCTATTCGACTTGATAATGTTGTTGAGTTTCATCTAAACATTTAATGGTTATTGCTTATCAAATGGGATAAAAGTGGAACATCCTGTAACTCATGTTCATACTCAAAATGGCCTTGCAGAATCTTTGATTAAATGTCTGTAATTGATAGCAAGACCGTTACTCATGAATACGCGGTTGCCCACTTCTATTTGGGTCATGCCATTTTACATGCGGCAATGCTAGTTCCTCTCAGACCGACAAATAATCATAAATATTCCCCATTACAATTAGTTTTGGGTCATAAACCTAATATATTCCATTTAAGAATTTTTGAATGTGCAGTATATGTGCATGTAGCACAGCCATGTCACACCAAGATGGGTCCCCAAAAAAGGTTAGACATATATGTTGGGTTTCAATCGTCATTCATTATTCGCTACCTCGAAATATTAACGGGAGAGTTGTTCACTGCTCGATTTGCAAATTGTCGATTCGATGTGATAATTTTCCCAAAATCAGTGGGAAAACTGGTGAAACCAAACGGAAAATTTTGTGAAAAAATCCATCATTGTCTCATCATGATCCACGCGCCTCTATTTGTGAAAAAGATGTACATAAGATTATTCATTTACAGAAAATAGAAAATCAAATGCCAGACGCATTTACGGATATAAAAAGGATAACAAACTCACATATCCCTGTAGAGAATGTTCCAAGCCGTATTGATTTTCCCTTTGGAAAAAATTTCTAGTATCGTAGTTAATGGCACGCCTAAAGCGTGGTAGACCCTTGGATTCTAAGGATTTAAATTATAGAATAAGAAAAATAAATGATCAAGATGACATTACGAAAGAGTCTCATAAAGAAATCTATGATTTAACTAATCCTGAGATTCATGAGGAAATCACTGAGCCTAAGGCTCAAGAAAATAAGGAACTATCAATAAATCCAATCGATATTGAGACGAATTTGAATTGATTGGATATAGTGGTGGATTATGTCTTTGCATATAATGTTGCATCTATCACTATGCAACATAGTGGGGATCTTGAACCTTAATTTGTTGGAGCAGGTCGAGAAAGACGTGATTGGCCAAAATGGCAAGAAGCAATCCAATCAGAGTTGAATTCACTTGCAAAACATGAAGTTGTTGGGCCTATAGTCCAAACACCTAATAGTGTTAAGCCTATTGGGTATAAACGTGTCTTTGTACGCAAGAAGAATGAGAAAATAAGGTATAAAGATATAAGGCACGCGTTATTGCACATGAATTTTCACAAAGGCCTGTGTCGATTAAGAAGAGACATATGCACCTGTTATAGATGCAATAACGTTTGGTTATCTCATTAGTTTTGTTGTCCATGAAAAGCTTGATATGTATTTAGTGGATGTGGTTACAGCCTACCTTTATGGTTCACTTGATAATGAGATATACATGAAAATTTCTGAAAGATTTAAAATGCCCGACGCACATAATTTAAAGTCCCGAAAAATATTTTCAATCAAATTACAAAGATCTTTGTATGGTATAAAGCAATCAAAAGAATGTGGTATAACCGCCTTATTGAGTATTTATTAAAGGAAGATTATATAAATGATGTCATTTGTCCATGTGTTTTTATAAAGAAAACAACATCGGAGTTTGTTGTACTTGCCGTATATGTTGATAACATAAACCTTATTGGAACTCCTATAGAATTCCAAAAGGCAATTGATTATTAAAGAAGGAATTCAAGATAAAAAATCTCGGAAAGACAAAATTATGTCTCGATTTGCAAATTGAATACTTGACAAACGGGATTTTTGTTCATCAATCTGCCTATACAGAGAAGGGATTGAAATGGTTTTACATGGATGAAGCACATCTGTTAAGTACTATGATGGTTGTTCGATTATTTGATGTGAATAAGGATCTGTTCCGACCTCAAAAAACGAATGAAGAGCTTCTTGGTCTTGAAGTACCATATCTTAGTGCAATTGGTGCACTAATGTATCTTGTTAATACTACAAGGCCTGACATAACTTTTTTAGTTAATGTTTTAGCAAGATATAGTTCTACTCCTACAAGGAGACATTGGAATGGAATCAAACATATATTACGGTATCTAAATGGGACTACCGACATGGGCTTATTTTGTAGCAATGATTGTAGTCCCGATCTTGTTGGTTATGCCGATGGTGGGTATTTATCTGACCCACACAAGACTCAATCTCAAACAAGCTACGTGTTTACATGTGGAAGCACTGCCATATCTTGGCAATCGACTAAGCAATCAATCGTTGCTACTTCATCTAATCATGCTGAGATAATTGCTATTCATGAAGCAAGTCGAGAATGTGTGTGGTTGAGGTCTATAATACATCTTATTCAAGATAAATGTGATTTGAAATGTGACAATCTAACCACGATTTTGTTTGAAGACAATGCAGCATGCATAGCCCAATTAAAGGGAGGATTCATAAAAGGAGATAGGACAAAGCACATTTCATCAAAGTTATTTTTCACACATGATCTTCAAAAGAATGATGATATTAATGTGCAGCAGATTCGTTCCAGTGATAATATGACTGATTTGTTCATTGAATCTCCACCAACGTCAACCTTCAAGAAGCTAGTGTATAGGATTCAGATGCGAAGGCTCAAAGATGTGAATTGATGCTCTCATCAGGAGGCGTTAATACGCATTTGTACTCTTTTTCCCTTAGAAGATTTTGTCCCACTAGGTTTTCCTTACAAGGTTTTTAACGAGGCAACCAAAAGGCGTATTTCTAAACATGTGTACTTTTTCCTTCACTAGGATTTTTTCCGTCTAGGTTTTATTTTAGTTAAGGTTTTAGCGAGACACATTATCTGTTGAATAGACATTCAAGGGGAAGTATTATAAATAAAATTATATTCTAGATTAGTGTCTATCTTTTAGAGAGTTTATTACTTTATGGCTAAGTCACTGTTCCCCACTAAGTAAAGAGTTTTATCCTATTATAATTCATCTCAAAATCAATAGAATTCTTCCTTTCTTTCTTTGCAATATTCTTCCTTTCCTTTATTGTTTTATTTCAATTATCTATATATTGTGTGTGCCTACTAAACATAAAAACGGTGACAGGTGAAATGTCCCCTAATTTAGAAGGAAGAAGAAGAAGAAGAAAAGAAGAAAATAGAAACGTTTGAACGAATACAATGAAAAGAATTGTTGGACCAATTATTCTTAATGAATGATTTACGGGTAAAATTTAAAAATAGTCAGATTTACAAGTGATAATTGAAAAAAAGTCACAGTTTCAAAAGTAATTGAAATTTAGCCACTTTTCATGTAAAGATAAATATGAACGAAAACACTGTTCAAAATCCGAAAAATATTCCAGGAGTTCGAATTTTTTACCTGTGAACTTCCAGCATAATATACTGGAGTTCCAGCATAATATATAATATGCTGGAAGTTCATACATAAGTGCTCCAATCTTCATTATATTATGCTGGAACTTCTCGTGTGCTGGAGTTCCAGCATAATATGATGGAAGTTCATACACAGGTGCACCGATCTTCAGTATATTATGCTGGAACTTTTTGTGTTGCAGCAAAATAATGATTATTTTTTAATAATTTTGCAAACGCTGATTATTTTTCAATACAAATTCAAAAACTGACTAACCCGTGCTATTTTTACATAATTTACGATCAATGGGCTCTGCAGAATAGTTCATACGATGTATTTTAACTGCGTTGGAGATGGCCGCATCGCTTCTTTTTGATAGATTGTATAGTTGTTCTATTTTAGGCTAGAGGGTATTTTAGTCCAGAATTTTTTATTAAACTTAAAAAGGTTAGTTTCGGATAAATGTCAAAAGCTAGGACAAAATTTGAACATCTCGCTTTTAGATTGGTTGTATGCTAATTGATTGGCCAACTCCTCTTTGCAAGCAGGCCTTTTAATATACCTAAATATTAATAAACGAACTCCTCGAGGGCTACTTAAGCCACTTTAGTGCAAACCAGTCTCTGCGAGTAGTCGAACAAATGAGAGGTTGTCGACGAAGGGATCAAATGTTGCGCTTGCGATAATCCGAAGATTGCACAAGACCCCTTCAACCTCGCCCGCATATTACCTTGCTTGTACTATCGCTAGCCTGCCTGACCTGCTTTCTGGCTAGCTTCTTTATGGCAAGCGCTACCCTAGCCTAGGTAGCGTTACATTTCTTAGAATAATTCATTGACATAACAAATGTAAAAGGATATAACAACAGAAAATGAAAAATTGAAGTTCTACATCAATCTGTATCTTCCAAAATCCAAAATTACACTGGATGCAACTGTATATATTACATATGCACTTTAGTTTGATAAATAGGTGCATCGTACTGCAATTGATGTATGGCCAAAGTCTATCCACGCATCACAATTGGGGCATGAGGGGCGGATTTACAGGCAAAAATATAGAGCACGTGAATCCATTCGGCTCATTTTAACCAAATCTCCTATCTGCTTGACCTCGACAAATGATTCCTACCATGGGAAGCAAGTGTTAATTCATCTCGGGCTTGAAGAAAAATTTCAAACATTGCACTCTTTCTCTTCGGAGGTTGCATCTTAGGTGCTTATTCTTGCCACCTGACGGCATACTTCCTGAAACTTTCTGTAGACTGTTTATTCATTTTGGACAAATAGACATTTCGTAAAGAATAATGTCTATATTGTACTGAAATTGTTTGACCAATTTAGTTGTCAAAACCCTCGCTCTCATGGCTATAACAAGAGCGTATCAGGAATGACAAATTGCACTGGGTACAAATGTAAGGAAATTTATTGGAAATGAAAATTGCTCTTTCATTAGTTAAAAGAGAAGACATGTTTAAGGAATACAATAGTTGCAAATCTACTGAAATATCAGTAAACTTTGAACTATAATCTTGATTCGCCCCCATCTTTAATAGGACTGGACTAAGTTTGGGCAGATCTCTGTCTCATTTCACGGATGCATCGCATTGAGATTGAAATCTTCTTTCTTAAAAAAGAAATAAAACAGACAGAAAGATGGGAAAAGGAGAGACTAACTCAAAGTAAATCTATGCTCTTATCCAAAGCCATCCATGGATGAGAGCTCAAACTCAGATTTTGGGATTGGATTTTCTTGAAACCTTCAGGGCCTTTTAATACAAAAAGAAAGTCATTGGAAGAAGATAATGCTAAAGGAATCTTTTGAAATTAGAAAAGCGTTTAGGGGTCGTTTGGTATGAACACAAGTAATGCAGAGATTAGTAATGCATGTATTAGTAATTCAGGGATTGTAATGCTGGGATTATTTTTTATCAAATTTTGGTTCATTGTATTAAAAATTAACTATGCAATATAATCTCTTGGTTTCCTTGGTATTAGCTAAGCCCTCCTACGAGATACAAGTAATCCATGTATTAAGTATGCATAAATTAAATTGAGCAACCAAATATTATATTAGACAAATTAAATTTTTATATAAAAATTATTTTATTTCGTACAGCCTACCAAACGACCCCATTGAGACAGAAGAGTCACCCTTTTTTTTTTTAAAGTGGGGGACATAAGACTATGACATATTAGGGCCGGCTAACAACAACCATACCTTCATTTGAAGATTTTTCTACACAAATAATGACAAAAGCAGCCTCTTTACTAGAGTATATCTTTGAATGGTAATATTTAAGATTGGACACAAGTGGTGGATACCAAGAGAATCTTTTACAATAAATGAGTCAATTTTTAATATTTATGTATGTTATATATAAAATTCAAATTTTATATATTATTGTAACTATCGAATATAATAATTTGTCACGGATTAAAAATGGTTTTTGACCATTTAAGTATCTCACACACTTCTAAGTTCTTGACCAAAAGTCTACTATATTTATCATGTGAAAACGCATACGTACCTCTTGACCTATAGTCGGATTTTTAACTACGCACTTTATTTTTGCGGAGGTATTATTACCCCTTAAATTTTTTTAAAGTAGAATTATTTACACCCTTAAAGCTTAAGTGGCTGAGTGTGTGTACTTTACTCTCTTTAGGAGAGTGAGAAGCAAGAAAAGATAATTTTTTAGATTTTTTTTGTTGCTCCTTTACATGTTTAGTGAGATGTATAATTTTTTACTTTTTTCCTTTTCCTTTTCCTTTTCTTTTTTCTTTGTCTTTTTCTTCTTCTCCTCAACTTCGCCATTCCCGTCAATAACATACACCACTCGCCGGCGACTTTTATAGCCTTCTTATTTAATTATTTTGGTTATTTAGCTTCTTTCTCTTTCTTTCCCTCTCAAACATACAAATCATACTTTCATAAAAATCACCTATATATGGAAATGTCCATCACCGAAAAATCTTTTTTTTGCCGGAAAAAATAGAGTTTTTAAAATTTCAAACCGAAAGAAGCCTTTTCTTACCCAGCAGACACACATATACTCACATAATTCACTATCACTCGTCTCTTAATCATAAGAGCGACCATTTTTATGCACCCCACAATTACCGGTGATAGAAACCATCCGAAATGTCATCATCACAATAGCCATTTAAAGGCCTCAAGCCTAACTTAGCAGACGAGAAAAAGAAAGAACAGATCAGGGGCTAAAAATTAGAACATGGGATGAAACTTTATTGTTTAGTTTGGTGGTGACGAGAGTAAATAAAAAAGAGAAAAGAAAAAGAAGAACATAAGGGAAAGAAAAACTAATATTTTAATAGAATATACACTTATCTAGGGCGTGTCACCTCCCAACAGAAATCTGATTATAGTCAAGGATAAATATATTTTATTTTAAAATAGTTTAGATGAGTAACAAAACCTCCCGTATAAATAAATATAGTTAAAAATCCGACTATAAATCGAAAATACTTATGCATGTTCCCATTTATCATCCTTCTTGAAGTATCTAACCAAGCAAATTTAGTCCGCCAATTCATCAATCTGTAGGTGCGAAAGGGTGAGCGAAGATATTTAAAAAAGCAGATTAAATTAAATCACATTAAAGATAGTTGTCTTGGATACCTACATTCTCTTTTGGAGTTATGCAAATTTAGAAAAAAATAAAACACAATAAAAGAAGAAAATCTATAGGTGATAGTACCTAATAGTTGGGGATAATATTTTAATCACAATAGTATATTTAGTTTATGTGTTTTATGCTTTCTAGGAGTCTTTTAGTCCAACTTTATGTGCCGCAAAAAAATATAGCGTATTTAATTCATTGGGGTTATACCTTTTCTTTTACAACGAAAATTAAATTGCTCTGTCTATATGTACATATACTAGAAGGTAAGCAACTAAGTATTAGTATTAGAATATAATAATAATATATCGAGTATAATCCCACAAGTGGGATCTGAAGAGAATAGCGTGTTTGTAAACCTTACCCATATCAAGGGTCATTTCCTCAGTACGCCGAAGTTGCACCATATGTGCCTAATTACTTCTCCCAATACTCGCTACCTTTACCTCTCTTTGGACGCATCAAGGTCAACCTCTGACACTTCATCATCGGAGCATATGTACCCCTCCTCTTCACATATCCGAATCATCTCAACTTCGCTTCCCTCATCTTGCTTTCCACTACGGATACTCCTATTGTGTCTCGGATAATGTCTTTCTTAATCTTATATCTTTTTGTATACATACACATCCATCTTAGCATCCTCATCTCTACTGCTTTTATCTTCTGAACATGGGAGTTCTTGACTGGCCAAAACTCTGTCTCATACAACATAGTCGGTCTAATCACCACACTATAGAACTTATCTTTAAGTCTAGGCAGCACAGTCTTATCACATAAAACACCGAAATTGAGCCCCCATTTTATCCACCCCACTCTTATACGATATGTGACATCCTTGTCAATATTTTCATTACCTTGAATTACTGATCCAAGGTACTTGACACTCCCTTTATTGGGGATGACTTGTGTATCAAGCATTACATTCCCATCCGCTTCAGGAGTTCCATCACTGAAACTGTACTCTAACTTTCTGTTTTAGTCCTGCTTAACTTGATACCTTGAGACTCTAGGGTCTGTCTCCAAATCTCTAGCCTCGCGTTGACCCACCTCTCGTCTCATCAATTAGTACAATGCCATCTACAAATAACATGCACCAAGGCACTTCCCCTTGAATGTGGCACATCAATACATCCATCACTATGAAAAATAAAAACGGGATAAAAGTTGATCCCTAGTGCAACCCCATCACCACTAGGAAATGTTCCGAGTTTTCTCCTACCGTCCTAACTTGAGTCTTAACTCCACATGCTCTTAATCACCCTAGTATATGCTACAAGGACTGTCGTAAGCTTTCTCTAGGTCAATAAGCACCATATATAGCTCTATCTTCCTCCGCTTCTATAGTTTCACCTATCTCCTAATAAGGTGGACGGCCTCCGTAGTCTTACGCCCTGGCATGAATCCAAAAGAGACTCTCGAAAATCAACATGCTCCTTCTCACCCTTATTTCCACCATCCTCTCCCAAACTTTTATAGTGTGGCTTAACAGCTTCATACCTCTATAGTTGTTGTAATTCAGGATGTCTCCCTTGCTCTTGTACAATGAAATTATCGTGCTCCACCTCCACTCTTGGGGCATCTTCTTTATCCTAAAAATAACATTAAACAACCCGGTAAGCCACTCTAAGCTTACCCTACTCTGCGTCTAAAATTCCACTAGGATTTCGTCTGGCCCGACTACTCTCCCCTACTCATCTTAGACGTAGCTCCCTCAACCTCCTCAACCTTTATACGCCTACAATATCCAAAGTCCCGATGACCATTCGAATGATCCAAATCACCTAACACAATATTGATATCCCCTCTTTGTTCAGAAGTTCGTGAAAGTAAGTCTGCCTTCTTCTTCTAATATGTGCCTCCTCCATTAGTAGTTTACCTTCCTCATCTTTGATACACTTTACTTGATTAGGTCACGAGCCTTTCTCTCTCTCTCACATTGGCTAGATTGTATAGCTTCTTGTCCATGCCTTTTTTTCCAAGTTCTTCATACAAACGTCAAAATGTTGCAGTCTTAGACTTTGTAACTGCTAACTTTTCCTCCTTCTTAGCCTTATTATACCACTCCTTACTCGTCCTCTTCTCCTCCTCCTCTATGGTCTCCACTAACTTCAGATATGCTGTCTTCTTGGCTTCTACATTTTCTAGACCTCATCACTCTACCATCAGTCCTTTTTGCGACCACCAGAGTACACCTTCGAGACCCACCCCTAAAACCTCTCTAGCCGCTTGTTTGACGTTGTTCGTTGTTGCGGTCCACATGCTACTCACGTATCCACTACTCTTCCAGGCCCCTATAGCCAATAACTCCTCCTTCAACTCCTAAGCTTTGTCCTTAGTCAAGGCCCCTCACCTGATCCTAGGTTGACCACACACATTCCTCTTCTTTCCCTTCATCTTAATCCTCATGTCCATAATCAAGAATTTATGTTAGGTCTTGAGGCTCTCCCTCGGGATAACCTTGAAGTCCGTGCATATACTCCTATCACACTTCCTAAGAAGTATTTAATTAATCTAAGTCTAGGCTAATGTACTCTAAATGGTGACCAAGTGCTCCTCCTTCTTCTGGAAAGTCGAGTTTGCTATCACGAAATCGAAGTCTCTAGCGAAATCCAACAACGAGGTTCCACCATCATTTCTATCTCCAAAACCAAAGTAACCATGCACATCATCATACCCCCTAGAGGTCGTCCCGATATGACCATTGAAATCTCCTCCTATGAATAGCTTCTCCGTATATGGAATACCTCGCACAAGCCCTTCCAAATCCTCTCAGAAGTGCCTCTTGACCTTCTCATCCAAGCAACGCATAAGCACTAACAACGTTGAAAGTAAGCTCATGCACAACTAGCTTATTAGCCATCAATCTATTTTTCACCCTCCCGAAGTTCCCAATCGACCAAAGTACCTACACCGTTTTACCTCTCACACCTACTGAGATATTAATATTAAAATAATATCAATAAATGGTAAATTGATGTAGCTTTGTATAATGGTTCTAATTAAGAGTAAATATGTATTGACCTGTTATTATTTATTAGCTTGTAAAGAATGTGTACAATGAATGTATATAGTCTGATTATGAGCTTCCTGATCAACTAAACTACCTATCTAATTTCAGTTAATCCGAGAATATGTAAAAGGATCAAATTGCCCTTGACTAAGTTACACCTTTCTTAACGTCCCCCCTCAAGCTACATAGTTCAAAGATGTTACAAACCCCAAGCTTGGAAATCAGATAATTATGTTGAACTCTGTTAAGTCTTTTGCTAAGTACATCAGCAAGTTGACCTCTGGTGGAAATATACTTTGTTGCTATTAGGTTTTGCATTATCTTTTCCCTTATAAAATGACAGTCGATTTCAATGTGCTTTGTACTCTCATGTATATCATGATCAACTTCAATATGTATAGCTGCTTTACTATCAATGTAGATATCAATAGGTAGCTAACCTCAATTAGAGGCAGATCCAGGATTTAAAGGTTCCGAGAGCCAAAAATTTTTAACGTAGTTATATTACAATGTACATTGTCTAAATAAGGTATAAATTTAATCGGTTTGGTATATTTGTGTTTCGGTTCGGGTTATACGTCTTTGGAGTTAATATAAACAGATTGATCGAGCAAAAGGCTTACGTAGTAATTATGATAACTTGAAAAAAAGCATAAAATCTCAATTGGATTATGCATTTTGTACAAAAAAGGCTCGTTATTACTTTATATTTAGATACTTAAGGCAAAAAATTTATACTAATAAGCACTCTAAACATGAATTAAGTTTACGGACATTTTTCAATTTATATTTTTTATGAAAATTAACTCACTCGATATTATATACAATTGTCCTACTTTAGAGAAATTTGACAATAAAATAAACTTTCATCACTGATTAAAACAATAATTTATTCAAGGATTTTTTTTTGGTTTCTGCAATAGATTACCAAAGTTGTGGTCCTGAAGGAAACAATTAATTTTTCATTATCTATTGATAAATCACGGGGGAGTTAGGAAAATGCAATAGTGGATATTTCTTTGAATAGATTTGTGAATGATTCTTTTAATATTTTCCGTTAAATGGTTAAAGAAAAAAGAAAGGAGAATTTTTTTTTTCAAAATAAACTAATAAGATCAAAGAAAAAGCCAATATGGCCTACTAATAAACAAAAAAGAGCAATTAAGTAAAGAGAAAGAAGAAACAACACTGTTAGAAGTCCGGAAAAAATCGATCACCGACCAACGTTGGTCGGTTCAACAAAAGCGACCAAAAAACCGTCCAACACGGACGAAAACTACTAAAAAATATTTTATATTTTTTTAAAATTACATACCGATTGAAATTGGTCGGTATATTGGTCAAACATTTGACCGCAGTGGCCAAACTTGCTTAGTCAAAGCACCTTTTTGATTACCGACCAACATTGGTCGGTATTGTGGACCCAATTTTTAAATTTTAATAATTATTTAATTTTTAAAAATATTTTATACATATAGTTAAATTAACTGACAAAAATTGGTCGGTTATTGCAGGGAAAGATTTTTCCGACCAACATTGGTCGGTAAATATAATTTCTAGAAAATAACCGACAACTTCGGTTGGTTCATAAGTCAAACATGGTCAAACTTTTGAATCACATTAATATTTACTATCTAAATAATATAAATGTAATCTATTAACAGTTTGTTTTGAAATACAAATAATGAATATACTAACACATACTATAACAAGCTATATATAGTTAAAGTAGTACAATGAAGAGTGTGTGTGTGTATAGCCGCATCTAAGGACACGAAGCGCTAGGGCCATATGGACGGGTTCTTTTGGGGATAGACTTGTGAATAAGCAATAATCTAATTAGTATATATAATTGATCATCATCAAATATATCTATTTGTAAATTGATTCATCGACTTATAACTCACTTAGATGCATCGATGAATATAAAACAAAACATCTCGCCCTATATCGATGAATATAAAAAACAAAACGTCTCGATCTATATCGATTAATCTATATTATGCATTATTAGTAATGAATGAAATGTAGAAGAATTAATACTAAACATCTTTAACATGTATATATGGGTCACAAATTAAAGAAACGAAAGAAGTTATTAGCATTAAGTAAACGAGTTAATATAACAATCGACTAATCATATTTAAAATAGAATAATATTGGTTTATCGATTCATCAATTGATAAAGTTTTCGTATGTAGTAATGTATGTGATTGATCATCAATTACAATATAGTGTATGTGTGTGTGTGTGAAATTACTCATATACTTAATTATAACTTAGAATATTAACTTAGATAGATGAATACAAAAGGTAAAACGTCTTGACCGATATTTATTAATCTATGTGATTTGTAATTAGTTATAAAACGAATGAATATATAAGACGAAATGTGAAATTCGAATAAAATAAACGTTTCATATATATACCTTTATTTCTTATTATGATTGATTAATTATATATATGTGTGAATAAAATATATGCTTATAATTTATTAAAAGTAATTAGTTAATATAGTTATTTATAAAGATTATGCTTATATTTTATAATTATTTATAGTAAATATATATGTGAATAAAATAAATGCTTATAGTTTATATTAATTTTTTATAGTTTATAATATTTTAAGAAATAAAAACACACAAAAAATAATTTAGTGTTTTTCAAAATAACCGACCAAAGTTGGTTGGTTAACAGTCAAACACAGTCAACACCCGGTCACTTAGTGTACTGACCAACATTACCGACTAACGTTGGTCGATAATTCTAAATCCAGATCCCAAATACGGGATTTCCCCCTCATTTCTCTTACTCTCTTCTCAAATTTTTCTAATTCCCCCCTCTCTTCTCCCTCACACACAAAACACCCTTCCCCTTCTCCTCTCTATTTCCCTCACACAAATCTCATTCCCCACCCCACATCGCCACTGGCCTCGCCGCTGTTGCCTGTTGCTACGGCCGCCACTGCCCCTCCCCCTCCACCTCCTAAAAATTTCAGGTTTCGATTTGAACTTACATTGTTTGTGTAATTTTAATATCTTGTTATTTCGTTATGAATTAGTTAATTTTTGTTTAAATTGATTGTTTAAATTTGAATTTATTGAAATCTAGGGTTTAGGTCATGTTAAAATTGAATTGAATTGAATTGATTATCTAGGGAGTAAATTCAATGTTTAGGTTTGTATTGACCTGAGTAATTTTGTTAGGAATTGAATGTTTAACTTTGAATTGAATTGTGTTTTTAGGATTTGTTCTTGTGAATTGAACTTTTAGCGTATGAATTGAATATTTTGGGGTAACTGAATTGTTTAGGGTATTAATTGAATTGTTAAGGATATGGGTTGAACTTTTAGGATATGAATTGAACTTTTGGGAGTAATAGTTGAACTTTTGGATGTGAATTGAACTTTTAAGGATAATTGTTGAACTTTTTGGATGCAATTATTAAAAATTAATTATCTTAATTAACTAAAAATGATTTATTAATTTATAATTGTAGAATATATTAAGTAGTTATAATACTTATGAAAATATCTCAATTTTTTTTATTTGTATAGATGGAACATCATACTTGAATGTACAATAGGAATTATCCTAATCGACGAGGATTGCGGGAGGATTTTGTAGAAGGGGTTCATTACTTTATTAGATATGCAATGTCACTTTCATCATACCAAATTGAAGGAGTTATTAGGTGCCTTTGTGTCAAGTGCGATTGTGCGAATTTTAAAAAACCGGAGGAAGTTAAGCTTCATCTTTATAGGAAGGGGTTTATAGAGAATTACTTTGTGTGGACTAATCATGGAGAGATTGATAGTAGCCATGGAATATTTTATAACATGGTTGTTGGTGAAAGTAGCAGGTCGGTGGAGAATAAAAATCATGATTTTAGAAAATATGGTTGCGGATGCTTTTGGGATGCACTCTGAGGGTGAGCCTAGTGAAAATGTTGAACAAACTCCTAATGATGATGCAAAATATTTTTATGAACAGTTAGAGGAAGCTAGTCGTCCACTATGTGAAGGAAGTCCGCACTCTAAGTTGTCTGTTGCAGTTAGATTACTAAGTATTAAATCTGATTGAAATATTTCTCAAGCGGCCATAGACTCTTTCATTGACCTTATGAGTGAACTAGTTGACCCAAATATCAACTTACCTGGTGATTTCTATAAGGCAAAGAGATTGGTTTCTAAGTTAGGACTTTCGTCAATGAGAATTGATTGTTGTGAAGATGGTTGCATGTTATATTATAAAGATGATGCAAATTTAGTCAACCAGTTGGTGAATCGGGCGAGCCAACCCAACCTTCGGACGAGAATGCTGAAAGAATTTGGTTGGAGGCTGTCGGCGGTCTAAAAAGGGTAAAGGTATACGGGCTTCCTGAGAAAAAATTCCATCGCTATAAGTGTGGAATGCAAAGAATAGGGACTTCATCACAGGGTGAGGAACTTAATAGGGAGAGCCTCTCGGCTATGCGGGAGACAGTGACAAAGCTTACATCCGAGCTAAAAGCGGCCGAGGAAAGAGAAAGGCTTAGAGATGCTTAATTCCTTGGTATGCTAGCTCATATCAGAACTCTCCTTTCTATTGGAGATTTTCCGTTACCCCACTCTCGTGATTCATCTCTAGAGGCTCGGCCTCCACGTGATTGTTCCTCCCGTCCTCCCATGATCGTTCCTTCCGTCCGACCCGTGATCGTTCTTCCTGTCCTCCACAAGACCGTTCTCTATACCGTCTTGTAGATGAAAGTTCATCAGATGATGATGATGTTGTAGAAAATACCCCTTGACCAATACTTTGATATACTTTGAACTAGACAAATAGAACTAGTTTTGAATTAGATTGAACAATTTTGAACTTGTTGTAATTACTTAGTTTTTGCTTGGTTTTGGATTGTGATATTTAATTACTTTAATTTGTTAGTTTTAAAGTATTAATTGGATGTTTGGTTGATGTTGTTGTTGTTGTTGTTGGATGTTTGGTTGGATTTGTGGTGAATTAGGGGTTGTATATGGTGAATTGGTGGTTATTAGATGTGAATTAGGGGTATTAGTATGTTGTTTTTATTTGGCAGGTGGTATAGCTACCAAAACAGGCATTTCTGCCAAAATTAATCCCAAAAAACCGACCAACCTTGGTCAGTATCTAATAAAAAAAAAATTAAAATTGCAAATTACCGACCAATATTGGTCGGTTAATGCACATTTATTTCCCAAAAATTCAACATTGACCAAAGTTGGTAGGTAAGCTGCCTGCCCTGTCCAGTTTACCGACCAACGTTGATCGGTTATTTTAAATTTTAATCATTTATTAAAAAAATTCCAATACCGACCAAAATTGGTCGGTAAGAAAAATTAATAAATTTAATACACCGACTATGTTTGGTCGGTATAATTAAATTATTAAAATAACATTCCGACCAATGTTGGTCGGTAAGTCAATTAAATTGTCAGATGATCGTGTAAAGCATACTGACCAATGTTGGTCGGTAATTTTCGACCGACTTTGGTTGGTATGCCCTTCCGACCTTCGAAATACCGACCACGCGTTAATGGTCGCGTTTTGGATAGTTATTAGCCATTACCGACCTACGCTGATTGGTTTTTGTGGACGGATTTTCCTGAATTTCTAGTAGTGCAAAGGATTTTCCTGATTGTAGTTGTCTTAAATGCACCAAACAAAAGCTAAAAGTAAGCTAGGCTGGATTTGAACCCCCACCATTGGGGTGAAAACGACACTACCTTGCTAGTGGCACCCTTTTGTAACTGAGGGTGTCACTTAAAATATTTATATGCATTTCTTCTGTATACATATACTATTGCATAATCTTGGCCAAAGCTTGCGGGTGGCGTATTACCCCGTCCCTTATACATAGATCTGCCCCCGACTTCAATCCCTTTTTTTATCAACCCTTGTAGCCAGATAAGTTTCGTCAGGTATCAGATAAATTTTCATTATAAAAGGATATAAAGAGTTCGCTATTGTGGTTGCTATGCTTCTGTACGCAGCTTCTGATGAACTTCTAGACACGGTAGTTTTGTTTCTTGGATTTTTAGGAAACTAAGAAATCTCCAATCTTAATCAAATATTATGCTACATAGTTCCTAGAGTATGGATAGGCAGCTTAGTCTGCATCACAATGGGCCGTGATGGTATTCTTATTGCTACTTGACAGTAAGACACCTTGTCCTAGTTGGTTTTTCATATATTTCACAATTCTATGTGAAGCCTTCATTTGTGATCTCTTTGATTTATGAAGAAATTAGCTTAGTGTTTGAATACTAAAATATATGCTAGGCGGTACGTGTTTGCTTA
Organism: Nicotiana obtusifolia; assembly: GCA_002018475.1. Lineage (NCBI taxonomy): Eukaryota > Viridiplantae > Streptophyta > Magnoliopsida > Solanales > Solanaceae > Nicotiana > Nicotiana obtusifolia. The sequence goes on along the minus strand of MCJB01022162.1, from coordinate 112,597 downwards.
GGTACTACGCCTTTGGATGCACCCGAATGGCTATTAGACTATATGCCCTCGTGAGACTTTGCCAGCAGCTACACCATGACTCCTCTACATGAGGCTGCTATACAGACAATGTGAGGCGCAGAAGAGTAATTATATAGCCAAGGCATATAGGCGACACTAATTGAGCTTCTGTCCCCCTTGCTTGTACTTTTCCTTTGCGGTTTGCTTTTATTATGAATAAAAACTTATAATTTACCATTATATATATATATATATATATATATATATGCTAGGCTTTATCATGGTTAAATACAACAACTTGTCTATCAACCTTTGATATGATCTCAAATTAGATAATGGTTCATCTTATGAATAATCTGCCCCTTTAATGTAATCATCATACTCCTTGGCTGTGAGCTTAGCATTAGGGTCTAAAGGAGTTACAGCAGGTTGTTAGGATCGATTTTCACTCTGAACTGATGAAAAAGATGAAGAAATCTTAAAGAGAGAAAAGTTAAGATAGAGAGAGAAAAAAAAACGTGAGAGACTTATTTCGTGGTAACACCCCGTTAGGGTAAACTTCCACGGCGGCGGGATTATATATATTAATAATTAAGGGAATTTACAATACAAGGAGAATAAACAGTACAACCTATATATAAATCCCAAATAATCCCAAACCTATAAGAGAAAGGTCTCTCAATTTGACCAGGATTATAAGTTTTCCTTTCCTAAAATCTACGAGGACAATGAGTTTTCCTAAACCTATAAGGATTATGGATTTCCTAAAAATACAAGGAAATAATTCAAGTCTATCACATATTAATCAGGCTCTACACCTAACACAGGTTTGGCAGCTCCAAGACCTAGTTTTGAAATGAGTTCTACTACGTATTTTCTTTACTTAGATATATCTAGCAAATTCAATGCCAAAAAATATTTTAATGCTCTGAATCCTTAATCTTGAAGGCTTGTTGCAGTGTAGTCTTTGTTTCTTCAATAAACATTAGGCTATCCCAGGTTATCAACACATCATCTTGATAGACTAATACTGTGGTAAATTTTTTTTTTTTTTTTTAAAACCCCTCCCAAATTAGAAGGATCTATAGTGTTTTCACACTTCCCCTACAGCGTGACTCGAACCCGGGACCTAATGGTCGTGGTAGTATATTCTGTTATTTTCATGATAAAAAGAGAATGATCAAGTTTACTCTTTTTGAAGACTTTATCAAGGCTTCAGTTAGCTTAGCACTGTATTGTCTTGGAGCTTGTTTTACTCCAAACAAGGATTTAATAAGTCTACACACAAATTTACTGTCCCCTCACTTTTGAATCTGTGTCAATTTCATATGTATTTTATCATAAATGACTTCTTGAAAAAATTGCATTATATACATATATCCATTTGATGCATATGCTACTCTTTTTCAGCTGCTATAGTAAAAACAGTCTTTACCATCTTTATTTTTACTACTTGGAAAATATTTCTTAGTAGTCAACACCTTTTTTGCTACAAGTCTTACTTTACACCTTTCAATTTTCCTATAGCTTTATATTTTATTTTTGTATATCCATTTGCATCCTGTAGGCATTCTTTTCAAGAAATGATACTTGTTTATCCGTAAAACGGCTCAGTGAATTTGTTATGTAGTTTATAGACAAGCAAACTGATTTATTCCAAAAATAATTAATAAACTAGGTTAAAAATAAGACTTAATTGAAGAAAATGACAAGCCTGGTTCCGGGAGCAATGCCTCCAAGAGCAGAAATAAAAGCAATGTAAAAGAGCAAGTAAAGTTATTTTATTTAGCTTGAGAATAAAATGTAGCATAAGTTTTGTCGAGAATTTCGTGTCCTTGCAATGGTTGTTGAGCTTGTTATTTATAGTTAGACCTAGGAAAATAAGATCCTATGATTGAGCCCCTCTTAAATGACAATAAAGGGGGCCATTGATGAATATGTAATAGTATGCTATGAATGCAAATATTCTCTGAAGCGGCTGCCCATTTTCTTCCAGGAAATATTCTTCATTAAATGCTATCTGATGGCAAACGTTCGATCTACTCATGTTGATTTTGCTCCATTTGGGGTCCATCCGATACCAATGGCAATTATTGTTCCCGGTACTGGTTCTTACTCAATTTATCTTCTGTCTGTCTTCGGTTCTACGTGTCGCACTCCCATTTGATCATTTAATGTAAGCCAAACCTATACAACCTTAGAGTTTCCGCTGAGGTTGTGATTAGGACCACCCCGAGCCCGGACCCTTTCACATTGGAAGCTCCATCCCTTAACAAGGTCCAAACTCCTGATGTCGTTTCCAACACCAGTACCGCCTCCTTAGCAGCCAAGCGTAATAACCCAGGACTGTAGTCGGCCACGAAATCGGCCAAAACTTGTGTTTTGATCACAGTCCTAGGCTTGTATTCAAAACTCACTTATTTCAACTGCCCATTTGGCCAATCGTCCTGACAACTGAGGCTTGTGAAGAACATTCCACAAGGGAAAGGTTGTTACAATGGCTATCAGGTGGTACTGCAAATAAAGCCTGAGCTTTCGAGAGGCGATTACGAGAGCTAAGGCCAGCTTTTCGAGATGCGGATAACGAGTCTTCGCTCCTGATAAAATTTTACTAACGTAATAGACAGGAAACTGCATACCTTCATCCTCCCGGACTAGAAAGGCACTTACCGCTACTTCCGAGACCGCTAGGTATATTAGCAATTGTTCACCTCCCCCAATTTTGATAGTTGAGGGGGGGGGGGGG
>MCJB01022162.1:97157-109831 GCA_002018475.1 Nicotiana obtusifolia | reverse complement strand
GGGGGGGGGGGGGGCTTGATAGATAACATTTTAGGTCTTTCAAAGCCTGCTGACATTCTGGTGTCCATTCAAAATTGTTCTTCTTCTTTAGAAGTGATGACATTTTTCTAAGGATCGAGAGATGAACTTGCTTAAAGAGGCCAACCTTCTGGTTAATCTCTGTACTTCTTTTACACTCGTAAGCTGGTTCGGGAGTTCTTCGATAGCTTTTATTTTATCGGGATTTATCTCGATTCCTCCCTGTGAGACCAAGAAACCCAAGAACTTATCAGAGCCAACCCCGAATGCACATTTTTCCAGGTTGAGCTTCATGTTATGCTTCCTCAAGATATCGAAGGTCTCTTGGAGGTGCTTTAAATGATCACCTGCATTCAAAGACTTGACCAAAATGTCATCTATATACACTTCCATTATTTTACCTATTTGCTTTTTGAACATCTTGTTCACGAGCCTTTGATAAGTGGCTTCGGCGTTTTTAAGCCCGAAGAGCATCACATTATAACAGGATGTGCCAAAGTTCGTTATGAATGAAGTTTTTTCCTGATCCTCCGGGTTCATCTTGATTTGGTTATACCGGGAATAGAAATCAAGGAAACTCATTTACTCGTGCCCGGCTTTCGCATCAATCATTTGATCAATGTTTGACAATGGGAACGAGTCTTTAGAGCACGCCTTGTTCAAGTCTTTATAATTTACACACATTCAAAATTTGTTATTCTTTCTCGGAACCATAACTACATTAGCTAACCACTCGGGATATAGTACCTCCCAGATTGAATCGATGTCAAGTAGTCGAGTTACCTCTTCCTTAACAAACCTGTTTCTGATCTCGGCTATTGGGCGTTTCTTTTGTCTTATCGGAGGGAAGCTCGGGTCCAGGCTTAGCTTATGCACGACCACCTCTAGTGGGATACTTATCATATCCGAGTGCGACCATGCAAACAATCAACGTTAGCTTTAAGAAAATTAATAAATCCTGACTTGAGTTCGGGATAGAATCATGTTCCCAAGTGAAACTTCCTTTCCAACAATTCTTCGAACAAAGCCACTTGCTCGAGTTCTTCTGCCGTGGATTTGGTTGTGTCTGTCTCTTCCGGTACTTGAAAGTATCTTAGTACCTGGTGGGATTCCGACGACTCCTCGACTTTATCATCTTCACTTAGCACGAGAGTAAGCGTCGGTTCCTTTAATTGCTATTTACTATGCTCCTTCCCTTTACTTCTGGAAATTGACACGGCAAGAGAATTTCTCTTGCTGCCGATTGATCTCTTCTTATCTGGTCGATTCCCTTTGGGATCTAAAATTTCAACAGTTGGTGAAATATTGATGGTACGACCTTCATCTCATGTAACCATGGCCTACCGATAATTATGCTATAGCCCATGTCATTGTCCACCACTTCAAATAAGGTGGTTTTTGTTACCCCTTCGGCGTTCGTGGGTAGCAAGATCTCTCCTCGTATTGTCACACTTGCTAGGTTGAACCTAACGAGGAGCTTTTTTTCCGCAATGATACTTCCGGTTAATTTGGCTTGTTCCAGCGCTCTCCATTGAATGATGTTGGCTGAGCTTCCTGGATCAACCAAAACACGTTTAATCTTGAAATCTAGAACGTTAAGGGAGATTACCAGGGAATCGTTATGCGGCAGAAAAAGTCCGTCACCTTCTTCCTCTGTGAAGGTGACGTTATCTTCGGTGACTTCCCGGAGTGTCTTGCTGTGGGTCACCGATACCATTTTCTTCTTGGCCGTCAAGAAGGTTACACCATTGATTTTATCCCCCCCCCCCCCCCGAAAATCATGTTGATTGACAATCGAGGAAGGGCTTCTCCTATCTTCGAGGGTTCCGCATTATCTCGGCTACGGTCATAATTGTTCTTGGCTCGGTTGCTCAAGAACTCCCTGAGATGGTCGTTTTTTAACAGCGTTGCCACCTCATCGCGTAGATGTTGGCAGTCTCTAGTTCTATGGCCGTGATTCCCATGATAGCCGCACCATAAGTTAGGATCCCTCTGGCTAGGATCGAATCTGATCAGCTTCAGGAATCGTGCTTTATTGATATTTCTCATTGCCAATACCAACTACACTATGTTGATGTTAAAATTATAATATGACAACCTGGGATATGCATGATCCCGAGCCCCCGGTACCTCTTTTTCTTGTAACGATATATTGTTCTGGCCGCAGTCTGTTCTTCTATCGGGAGCGAACCTACGCGAGGACCAGACCCCTTTGCTGCTGCATCCTTCAGCTTTCTCATAAGGCAAGAAACGACTTCTAGAATATCGCCAGTCTACATCAAAATAACCTTTGAAGTTATCCTGGTTCTTATCTCAGTCGCGCCCCTTGATTGATGTCGGGAGCCCGAGATGATCATTTTCTATCCTTATTTTTTACTCATAGCAGTTATGAATATCCGCCTATGTGGTCGCCTGGAACTCGAGCAGGCCTTCCTTCAGCTTTTGGGATGCGTCTGAGCTCCTCGGTTTCAAGCGCTTTGTGAATGCCTCCGCTGCCCACTCGTCTGGTACGGCCTGTAGCAGCATCTTTTCTTTCTGGGCCTTAGTTAACGAATCTACGAGCATTTCAAAAGAATCTATTGAATTCTTAGGTAATAGTTAATACCACATCAAGTCCCCCTTCGTGGGGGTTTCTCCAAACTTTTTCAGCAGGACCGACTCGATTTCATGTTGGGCCAAATGGTTTTCTTTCACTATCGTTGTATACGTTCTGATGTGCTCCTGAGGATCCAAAGTCCCATCATATTTTGGTATGTCCCACATCTTGAACCTCTTTGGGATTAGCTCCGGTGCCGCACTCGGTTTAAATGGCAAATAAGTATACTTTTTCAAATATGGGCCCTTTAAAACTGGTGGTGCGCCCCGAATATGATCCATCGAGCGTAAACTCCTTCGCGTTCTGATCCATCAGCTCATTCATCTCCCTCATGAATCTCATGAGTTCGGTTTTGAAGGGATTATTACCATTTTTGTTACCGGATCCGTTATTAGTCCCTCCCGGCACCGTTGCAGATCTTGGAGCAGAGCTGCGTTTGATGACAGGATCTGACTCTGAAGATGTTCGTGCCTTCCGGGTGTGGCTGCCACTTGTCCCTGGGTAGTTTTAAAGTTGAATTATGTTTATGCACACTTCAAACAGAAGTTGTATTTATTTCATATCAGTTTTTACAATAATCTGCTCTTAGTAGCTCATGACTTGTACTACCACTACTTGGAATTATTATATGGAATCCAAATATATTATTTGTTGATCACCTTTATTTTATTAATTTGTGTTAACTGTTAATTGGTTGACCTAACGAGCCGAGTTAGGTGCCATCACGACTAGTGAATTTTGAGTCGTGACAAAAAGTTTGTGCATGATTTACTCACAGAGCTCCACTCATCTGACTGTTCTTCAATGGTGTCTCCTCTTAAAATGCATGATAAATTGAAGGCTGATCATGGTGATCCTTTGCCTAATCCTGAGACTTACAGATGTCTGATAGGTAAACTCATTTCTTAACCCATACCCAACCTGATATTTATTTTGCAGTGCAGCACTTAGGCCAATTTATGTAGAAACCATGCCTTCCTCACATGCAGGCTTCTTTACGTTTACTCAGGTATCTCAAGAGTACCCCTGATTTTGGAGTTTTGTATTTTGCTGGGGGCAAGTCTAGTGGGTTGGAAGTCAAATAAACAATTTGTGGTGTCCTTGTCTTCTGCTGAATATAGATCCATGAGTAACGCCACTGCTGAGATTATTTGGGTTTGCAGGCTTCTCTCTAATTTTGGCATCACAAATTCTTCTCTTGTTAGTTTGTTTTGTGACAACCAAGCAGCCATTCATATTGCTAAGAACCCTGTCTTCCATGAGCACACCAAACATAATGAATTGGACTGTCATTTTGTTCGCACCAAGTTGAACGAGGGACTGCTTCAGCTGCTACACACTTCCAGTGCAACTCAACTTGTTGACATGTTCACAAAACCTTTGGGTGGAGCTGTCCATCATCTGCATCTTCGCAAGTTTTGGGTTGTCTCACCCTCCAATTTGCCCGAAGGTGTTGAGATATATGAAAATGTTGTTACTTTGGAAATTATTACTTAGGCAACCAGTGGCGGATCCAGGATTTTAAGGTCATGGATGCTCACTCTCTGGCCATATTAAAAAATTGGTTCATGCAAGAATCGATCCCTTAACCACTTCATATTTGTGCACTATATTCTTACCTCTTAACCAAAACACCCACAAGACTTTTTGTTTAATGAGTGTATCCTAGTTCTTTATAACAGTATTCCCTGTATTTTCTATATAATTATACAGAGTTTGCGTCGGGGTTAATGGGTGCTTCAGCATCCGGTACTCGAAATGTGGATCCGCCCCTGTTGGCAACAATTAAGTAGGGCTTACTTAATTGTTGAACTTAGAATGTAGAATAGAGGAAGAAAATTAGAGATGGAAGCCTCTTGAATTTAGTCCTCAGCTTATATAAAGCTTATTGGTGATTCTTGAAATTAATCTCTAATATTCTAATTGAAAAGTTTTAATCTCAAACTTTTTGGAAGTGGGTAAGTTTCCAAATACGAAACATTCAAAAAATTTGTCACAATTCCTAATATTGCACTAGAAGAAAATAATACCTCAAGATTCGAATATTGAGAATTACTTTTTTTTTTGGGTTAAAAAGGGAATATTATGTATAACTACTACTTATCATTACAAAGGAGATTGCAACTAAAGCTATAGTATTACAAGCAGTATTTAATATAACAAAAGAAGTTTTCAATTTGTTTGCTCAGAGATTTCTTGTAAAAACACTAGTCCTGCTGAATTCATAATGAGAATATTTTTATCGTTGAATCTTTTTTGATTCTATGTATTATTCTCATTATGCACATAAGAGAGGAGCCGTATGAGGTGAAAATTTCACGTACGGTTCTGGAACGGAGATTCTTTCAATTGAATGACGACCGTAACGGATGACGGCTCAATCCGAAGGAAATTATGCGAAAGCTTTGCATAATTATTATGAAGCTATGCGACTAGAAATTGATCCCTATGATCGAAGTTATATACTCTATAATATAGGGTTTATCCACACAAGTAATGGAGAACATAAGAAAGCTTTGGAATATTATTTTCGAGCACTAGAACGAAACTTATTCTTACCACAAGCTTTTAATAATATGGCCGTGATCTGTCATTACGTGCGACTATCTCCACTATAGAAAGAAAAAAAGAATCTAGTAAAGTAACTACTAGAACCAAATAGACTTTCTACATATGCATCATCTAAAACAATAATTTTTATCAGCTGTAGCAAAGAAAGAAAATTCATAGAAGTCAAAATAGGAAAAAATAAAAATATCATTTCAATTGTTTGTCATATAATAATCTAAATAAAATCTACTGAAAATCAGTTGTCAATTCTTGAAAAACTGGTTATCAATAAAAGGATTCACATAAGAAATAGGCTGTGGAAATTACTTTGGTTGAAGTTGTCCATTAATTCAGGTTAGTCCCAAATTTCTTGATTTGAATCTTGATTAATATTCCTATAACTTTTCAAGAATTCAGATTTTCCCTTTGCATTCTCCATCTTTTTCTCAAGAACCCCAGCAAGATTTAGTAATTCTTTTTCAGATAAATAGTTGAATCTTGAATCCCAAGTTGGGTATTTTTCTGTCTTGATTTTTTTCTTCAACTTTGCCATTTTAATCTCAGCCTTTTTCTTTTTATTTTTCTAGAAGCTAGACATGCTCTTTGCTCTTCTATTCCTGGCTTCAATTGGCTGGTTTTGTAGAGATTTATTAGCTCTTGAACTTCGTTTGGATCATCTGGCCAAATTTCATATCTTCTATCTGTTTAACTAATATTATTTTTTCCTTCTTGTTGTTATATCTACATCCATATCGTTTCTTATTTGTTGCTCTTTCGTATAAGTCTTCTACCATGTTAGTTATTTTTGCCTTCTATTTGTTAGCTGATAAAGATCATGTTTTACCTCTTATTTGTTATATATACTCCTAGACCTTCTACTATATTAGTTAGTGAAATTTATGTCCTTCTTTCTTAATTGTTGTTATTACTCTTATGCCTTCTACCTAGTCTGTTATCATTGTCTCTGTCTACTGCCTTGTTTGTTATTGCTACCGGTGTATTTCCCACTTTGTCATTACTATTATTGGCATTTCTTTTACCTGGTTGGTACTGTTATACGTATATTTGGTGAGGATGAGATAAATGCACGAAGGGTGTTGCCTTGCCATTGATTTGACACCTTGAGTATATTTCTCACACTATAAAAGTTATGAATTTACTACCGTAGTTTGTTGGTTATCGTTCTAAGAAAATGATTGGTCGTGATATTGAGAAATATTAACCGTGGTTTGTTGGTTATTGATTTGATAGCTTGAGTATATTCAACCTGCTGGTTTTTGTAGAGATTTATTAGCTCTTGAACTTCGTTTGGATCATTTGGCCAAATTTCTTTACAATTATTACCTTCATATATGATCATGCATGCTTTGATATCACAAAGTATTGAGAGCTCTGAGATTTTCTTGATTAAGCAAGCTTTCCTTTTTTGGAAAGTCTTGAATAAGTTCCATGTTGATTTTTTATCTTCCCATTTTAATTTGTCCAAGAAATTAGAATTTTATTTCTTATTGACAAATTTCAAGGAAAATAATCTCCAATTAATCCAAAACACATAGAATTAATTAGGGAAAAAACAATAGAATTTAAAGAAGAGCAATATTATTATGCCTTAATAAAATACAAACTCCAATGTCCAGGAAAAGGAAAGTTGAGAATTAATACAAACTTTATCTAAAAAGAGATGACACAAACACAAATATTTAAGTTTCACTATCCTTTTCCATAAGAGGAAGCAATCAAAGCAGCAGCGAAGTTAGGTAGGTACGAGTAACGTGTCACTTTGTCTTTATTTGGCCATGTTCTTAGTTCTACATGAAAATTTCCTCTATCCATTACCTTTCATGGTTTCATCTCAACCAAGTATTTCAATATTTATGATAATTGCACTCCATGAATGTTATTAAATATGTACTACAAAAATTAAATAATGAAACGGTAATTTTGAAAATAAATCGAGCTCACTGAATACACAGTGTGTCCTTAAGGAAATTATTCCTCTCAAGTACCCGAGGTGTTGCAATATTATCCTCCCAGGATAGAACGATTTAACCCACCAAGTATCGGTATGAAAAACTTGATGAACTGCGAACCACTTAATGGCTGTAAACACACTGGAATATATTTGTGCAGAAGAAGAAGAAGAGTTGAAGTTCAGAAAAATTGTAAGTAAGAATTTGATGAATGAAACAAATTTATAGCTAATGGAGTATTGTTTCTGAAAGTTCACAACTCTTCAGAATAGATGGAAGTACTGTTTCTAAAAGTTCACAACTCTTCAGAATAGTCACTTAAAAACAAGAGGGAAATTTAAATAAAATTCGGGAAGAACTGAATCGGGTCGGGTCGCGCACGGATCCTATTCGAGTTGGATATTTGGTTAATTTAATTAATATTTTATTAAATAATTAAAGAAATTTTATCCAAAAAGATTAATCAATCAATCTTTGACCAAATCCGAAGCCGAAGCCGAAGCCGAGCCGAGCCGAGCGAGCGACGACGACAACGGCACGAGGCTTGCCTTTTTCTTAACTCTTTAAGAGATAGAAGAAGAACAATTATATATATACCCATCAAAAGTCTTTTCTTCCTCCAATATGGGACAATGTCCCTTTGTCAAGGAGGGAAATTCAAGTATTTCTTTTCCCTCCATTTCTCATTCACTCTTTATTTTAAGCTAACCAAGCTTAGTCCCAACAATCCCCCACATGAATGGAAAATGGCTATAAGACAAAGGAATGCACGGATGAGTGTGTGATTTACATGCAAAGATTAATTGCGTCTGAATAAGTAGGTTTCCCTTTGAACTTTCCGTAGTGAACTTATATCGGATATACTCGGTCAATCGTTAGATTTGATATCTTTGAACCGTCGAGCTTTGTTGTATACCTAGACAACATAAGTCACACAATCAACCCTTAACCATTTATGGTTCTCACGGTTGTATTCATTTCAGCCATGAACACCACCTGGTTTCATGAGTGCTTAGAGAATGGGCTTTTACTTTCATTCTCCTTAAAGCGGCTTACACTTCACACTCACATAGGTGTTTCTAAATGTGTAATCCTATAGACACACTATCTGGTCATATCCTGCCAGACTTAGCAGATCATTAAAAACTTTAAGCTTTATCGACTCCTCAAAAAGCCTTAATGCTTAACTTTGATTTCTGAACATTATCTTCATCACGAGAATGGGTTGAGTTATTTGAAAATGTTGAACCGTCATTCACAACTTTGTTTGATCTCTTTGAACCTAGCTCTTGGGGTCTCTAGTCTGCTAGGTAGAGTTACCGCCATGATGACTTGTTCTAGGCCTTAACCCCATTCCCTTTGATGATCTTTTAACTGCCTCTCTAGATAGGCCTTTTATAAGTGGATCCAACATGTTATCTCTTGACTTTACATAGTCAATAGTGATAATATTACTATAGAGTAGTTGTCTAACAGTATTGTGTCTCCGTCATATGTGACGAGATTTTCCATTATACATAACGCTTCCTGCCCTGCCTATTACCGCTTGACTATCACAATGTAGTGTATACATATAAGTACCAATGGTTTAGGCCAAAATGGAATATCTTTCAAGAAATTCCGAAGCCATTCAGCTTCTTCACCGACTTTATCTAAATCTATGAATTCAGATTCCATTGTAGAACGGGCGATGCACATTTGTTTGGATGATTATCAAGACACTGTTTCACCCCCAATTGTGAAAATATATCCACTCGTGAATTTTACTTCAGATGATCTAGTGATCCAATTTGCATCACTATATCCCTCAATCATGGGGGGGGGGGTATTTGTTATAATGCAAAGCATAATTTTGGGTATGTCTCAGACACCCCAAAACTCGTTTCATTGCCATCAAATGTATTTGATTGGGATTACTTGTAAAGCAACTCAGTTTGCTAATTGCACATGCTATATCTAGTCGCGTACAATTCATGATATACATCAAACTTCCCAATACTCTTGCATAGTCCAGTTGTGAGTCACTTTCACCTTCATTCTTTTGAAGTGCATAACAAACGTCAATTGGAGTCTTGGCAATCTTGAAATCTAGATACTTGAAATTATCAAGTACTTTTTTAATGTAGTGAGACTGTGATAATGCTAGACCTTGTGGAGTCTTGTGAATTCTGATTCCTAAGATCACATCGGCAACTCCTAAGTCTTTCATGTCGAATTTGCTAGTCAACATGCTCTTATTAGCATTTATATCTGCCATCATTAACATATAAATAAATAATGACTTCATGACCTGGAGTGTTTTTAATATAAACACATTTATCACTCATTGCTTTTAAACCCACTTTCCAACATTGTTTGGTCAAATTTGGCATGCCATTGTTTGGGTGCTTGTCCATAAAGCGACTTAACAAGTTTGCACACTTTCTGTTCTTTACCCGAGATAACAAAACCCTCAGGTTGTTCCATGTAAATCTCTTCCTCCAATTCTCCGTTTAAGAAGCTGTTTTAACATCCATTTGATGGATTTTAAGTCCATACAAGGCCGCCAGTGCCACTAACACCCTAATAGATGTTATCCTCGTTACTGGCGAATAAGTGTCAAAATAATCAAGGCCTTCCTTTTGTCTATAACCTTTGACAACAAGTTTTGCCTTATATTTTTCAATAGTACCATCACTTTCATTTTCCGTTTAAAGATCCATTTCGAACCTAAAGGCTTATTTCCTGGAGGAAGATCAACCAATTCCCAATTATGGTTATCTAAAATTGATTGAATCTTACTATTGACTGCCTCTTTCCAAACTACTGAATCAGAAGATGACATAGCTGCTTTGGACGTTTGAGGCTCATTTTCAAGCAAGAATGTCACAAAATCGAGTCCAAAGGAAGTAGATATTCTTTGAATACTATGCCTTGGATATTTATTACTTGGAGGATTTTCCTTCGGTTCTTCCCGTGGTCGTTTAGGTCTTTTACTTAACGACTCGCATTCAGTTTTATACAGATAGATGCTTTCAAAGAATTCAGCATTATCTGATTCTGTATTAACATGAATTTTAGGATTATCGGATTTATGAACCAAAAATCGACATGCTTGACTGTTTGTAGCATATCCAATAAAAACACAATCTACAGTTTTTGGTCCGATTACCCTTTTGGGTAAAGGTACTTGTACCTTTTCTAAACACCCTCACACTTTGAAATATTTCAAGTTGTGTTTTCTTCCTTGCCATTTTTCATATGGAATAGATTGCGCTTTGCTGTGGGGTACTCTGTTGAGTATTCGGGTAGCTGTAAGGGTAGATTACCCCCACAAACTCTGCGGTAATCCAGAACTTATTAATAAAGAATTCATCATTTCCTTTAATGTACGATTTTTTCTTTCCACAATTCCATTGGATTGAGGTGTGTAGGGAGCAGTAGTTTGATGGATAATTTTATTTCCGAACATATTTCTACAAACGGATATTCATATTCTCCACCCTTATCACTTCTAATCATTTTGATCTTTCAATTCAATTGATTCTCCACTTCATTCTTGTATTTCTTAAATGCTTCAATTGCTTCATCCTTACTATTAAACAAATAAACATAACAATATCGAATACAATCGTCAATAAAAGTTATAAAATACTTTTTCCCAGCTCGAGATGGTGTCGACTTCATATCACAAATGTCAATATGAATTAAGTCTAAAGGATTTGAATTCCTTTCAACAGACTTATAAGGATGTTTTACAAACTTAGATTCAACACATATTTGACATTTTGATTTATTATACTCAAATTTAGGTAATACTTCTAAATTAATTAACTTCCGCAAGGTTTTGTAATTAACATGTCCTAAACAAATATGTCGTTAATTATTTGACTCCAATAAATAAGAAAAAGCTGAAGTTTTATTCATATTGTCAACAACCATTACATTGAGTTTGAAAAGGCCCTCTGTGAGGTAACCCTTTCCAACATACATTTCATTCTTGCTTACAACAACTTTGTCAAAAACAAATACACATTTGAATCCTTTCTTAACAAGTAAATAAGTAGAAACTAGATTCTTCCTAATAGTAGGAACATGAAGAACGTTATTGAGCGCTAACACCTTGCCGGAAGTCATCTTCAGAAACATCTTCCCATAACCTTCAATCTTGGTTGTTGCAACATTTCCCATAGAAAGCTCTTCTTCGGGACCAGCAGTAGAATAAGTCACAAATGTTTCTTTGACAGCACAAATATGTCGATTGGCTCTAAAGTCAATCCACCACTCCTTCGGATTTTCAATTAAGTTGCATTCCAAAAGCATTACACACAAATCATCAATGTCTTCGTTCTTCTCTACTATGTTGGCCTGGCCTTCTTCTTATCTTTTTTCAGGAGACAATAATCAGGGGCTTTGTGACCAACTTTTCCGCAATTGTAGCAGTTGCCCTTGAATTTCTTTTTCTGCTCCTTAGTTTGTCCAGAAGATCTCTTCCTCTTCTTACTTTTTGGAGCAGCCTCCTCAACGATGTTAGCTCTCATAATCATTGAATTTCCACGAGACCTTTTTGCGGCTGTTTTGTTGTCTTCCTCAATCTTGAGACGAATCACAAGATCTTCCAACTTCATTTATTTGGTTTGTGCTTAAGATAGTTTTTGAAATCCCTCCACGAAGGAGGCAATTTTTCAATCATTATAACCACTTGAAATGTTTCATTCACAATCATACCTTCAGCAATAAGGTCATGAAAAATAAGTTGAAGCTCTTGAACTTGGGGTCCAACGGTTTTGCTGTCTATCATTTTATAGTCTAGAAACTTGGCAACCACAAACTTCTTCAAGCATGCGTCTTGAATCTTGTACTTCTTCTCAAGTGCGTCCCATAATGCTTTCGAAGTCTTCATAGCATTATAGACATTGTACAAGTCATCCTCCAAAGCACTTAGGATATAGCCTTTGCAAAAAAAATTTGCCTGTTTCCACGCCTCAACAATCATAAATTTCTCGTTATCTGGCATGTCCGTAGCAGGCACTGGAGGTTCTTCACCGGTGAATTTCTGCATACCAAGTGTTGTAAGCCAGAAGAAAACCCGTTGCTGCCATCCTTTGAAGTTAGCTCCAGAAAATTTTCCCGGTTTCTTGGCCGGTGGAAGAGCAGTTCAGTTTGTTTCAAGAAAATCTTTCAAGAAAATAAAATATTTAATTATGAAAATATATCTTACATAATAGCTTGGGAAAATACATAAGCACCCTCCTAACCTATAGCCGAATTTTTAATTACACACTTTACCTTTGCAGGGTTTTATTACCCCCTAAACTATTTTAAGATGGAATAAATCCAACTTTGAAATACTACAACCAGATTTCTGCTGGGAGGTAACTACACGCTCTAGACAAGTGTATATTTTATTAAAAATTATTTTTCTTTTCTTTCCCTTGTTTTCTTCTTTCTCTTATCTCTTTTTCATTTACTCTCGTCACCACCAAACTAAACAACAAAGTTCACCCTATATTCTAATTTTTGGCCCTTGATCTGTTGTTGTTTTATTTTTTTTTTAGGGG
>MCJB01022162.1:78636-91057 GCA_002018475.1 Nicotiana obtusifolia | reverse complement strand
CGTTATGCCATGATTTGAGGAGATTCTATCCCGAATTTAGGGGATTTATCTTGTAATTAGTTATTTACCTTATTTAGAACTCCGGTTTTGGCCTATAAGAGGCATATTTCGTACACCATTGTAAGGCATCAGATTCTCTCAATTTAACCATTATTTTGCTGGCTGCTTGATACCATTTTCACTGTTCATACGAGGATTCTATCATTTTCTTATTGTCCATCACAGTATACAGTTTTGTTATTGATAATGGGTAGAAAAAGTACTAAAATAATGTAAATTATCCCATATTTAATTCTTGTTTGTTTGTTTTTGGATGTTAATCACATTGATTCTTGTTAATATAATGTGTTTTTATGTGTAGGGATAAGTTGAAAACAATCGGGGACGAAATCGGGGAAGAGAACAAGCCAAAACAAGAAGAAAGAAGCAAAAAGGCGGAAACCAGCCCACAGGCCAGCGCCCAGCGCTGCCTGTGGCGCTGGAACCAGTGAACTGAAGAAAGCAATCTGCCTCCAGTCCCCTGGACAGCGCCCAGCGCCCCACAGGGGACTGATTCCGGAAAAAGTGTCCTACTTCGTCTAGAAGACCCCTAAACCGACCCAAAACCTTCCCAACTCCTATATAAACATCCCTAAACCCATTGTGAAGGGACAGAACGTGATTTTGGAGCAAAAGGAGGCCTAGGAACATCAACAACATCAACAAATTCTCTGTTCATCAATCCAAACTAGTATCTTTATTTTAGTTTTTCTACTTAGTTATTTGGTTTTGTTGAACATGAGTGGCTAATCACCCTTTGTTCTGGGGTTGTGATTAGCCATGAATATTGTGTTTCTAACTTGACGAATTTGTTTTAATAGTTAATGTGGCTAAGATTGTTTCTTCAATTCTATGTTTAATTGCTTAATTGCCTTGGCCATCAATTAAGTTCTATCAATTATCTATGCTATGTTTGGGAAAACTAAGTCTAGATTAGAATAAGAATTGAAGAAAGCATGTTCTTAACTTTGTTAAAAAGAGCGGATTCGTGGTTAAAATAGGAATATATTTAATCACCATGCTTAATTATATAAATCGTGTTTTTCATGCATTCTTAATAGATTAATTCCATAGGAATATAGGCATTAATCTTGTTAAGAATAGACGAATAGTACTTCGGAAGAAGGCTATGAGTATCATTATCAATTAATTAGCAATCTTACATTAACTATATGAACGATAAAATCAATTAGAACGCAATAGGATTGGCAATAGAATCACAACCCTGGAATATTTATTTTATTGAAATCTAAACACATACTTGTTCATTATAATTCTTAGATTTAATTTCGAGTTAAAATTTAGCATAAACTATAAATTCAACTTGATCATTGCTTGATAAAATAACGATATTAGTTGTTCTAAAGTAGTTAACTTAAGTCCCTTGGGTACGATAATCCGGACTCATTGTCCTATATTACTTGTCGATCACGTATACTTGCGTGTGCGTAAGGAAGCAACAAGAATTAAGATAAAAGATTAATAGATAGTCATGAGTTTCCCCATTCCTTACCAGTAGTATTAGTAGCAATCTCGTATTTTCCTGTTCTTAGATCCCTTTTACTTCTTGTTGTTTTGTTCATTTCAGTTATCTTATTTTTTCGTTGTTATTATTTATTTGGTGATACTTCTTCTTCTTCTTCTTCTTCTTCTTCTTCTTCTTCTTATGCTTGGGTTTATCTGAAATAACCTTTTTACTTTCATCGGGTAGAGATAAGGTCTACATATGCTCTACCCTTCTCAAATCCCACATTATAAGATTATACTGAGTTTATTATTGTTGTTATTGTTATTTATATTTAGTAGAAAAATAAGACCATTAAGTGATAAGAATCTGCAAAAACATTGACTTAACCTCGAGGAATTTTAAAATATAATAGCCACTTGATATGATGGCTTATCTTATTTTCGAATTCGAAGTGTTAAAATTAGTTCATGCAGAAGATAATACTTTGATTAATATATTTAATCAAATAAAAAAATTTGATTATTTTCTTAGTGCCTAGTAAAATAATATGCATGCTTGCACTAGCAGAAATAAATTTGTCTGAATTATAATTGATAAAATCTTATGATCAATAATGTCTTGAAAAAAATTAAAAAATGAATTATCAGAAGAACTCAATTATAAAAAATTATTACCGTAATAATTTTGCATCTCAAAAAATTAAAAAATATAATTCAAATAGAACTATATAAAAAATTATTTATTAAGACCTCTCATCAAAATTTAACTTTAGGCCATTAACTGCTGGAAATTGGTATTTTCTATGATTTATTCAGAAGTATTTAGTTAATAGAAAACATACATCCAGTTATTCTTACGCATAAATTGACAACAATTTGCAAAATCTACATACTTCGATTGGAAGGAAAAGATTCAATATAAACATATTCAATCATTAAAAATATAGATGTAGTGAGGGTAATTTTATCTTTATCTTTTTAATTACTGCATTATTAGTATATGTGTTCTTATTTTACATTCTGTCCCGCATAAAATAATTCACAGATTAAGTGATTTTATTAGGTTAAAATATGTTTCAATCAATTATGATTAAGTGAGATAAGTCTATATACAAACACATGTCATGCACCTATTAGCTTGATATAAATTACACCTGCAGTGGGTAATAACTTTTTATTCTTATTTGTATAGGTTTAATTATCTCCAATAGTCTTGATGAATAGAATTATTCGTGCTTGAATTCAGACCAGACCAGACTCTTCTTTGTTTGAGCCGCTCCCAGGCGCGCAGACCGAAGATCTCACTTGTCCTGAACAAGTACGTAGAGATCTTCGTGGGACTGTGGAGGGAGTCTCAATCGATCTTTTCTAGGATTCCTTATCACGTCACACATGGAGATCTTTCCATTGATAGATCAGAGGGTCCACCCTTGAACAAATTCTTAAAGGTTAGGTTACTACCTGCTTTTACAGAAGAGGTACTTCGCTTCGGGGTCCTATGGTAGGTAACAGCAGGCACAAGCAAGTTGACCGAAGAGGACCAGCGCTTCTACTCCTCCACCGAGGAGCCGTTCTTGCGAGAAGCAAGGGATGTCGTAAACGGTGGGAGGTCACACAGAATTGACCTATTCATAGAGTGATTCTATGATCGATATAGGATATAGACTATCTCATTCTTTATTCTATTCTATTTCTGAAAGAAGAAAAAAAAAGAAAGGTGACGCAACTTCTCAGCTAGAGTTAGTGGTGGGACCTGTTGACATAATGCACGCTGGAACATAAAAATTCGAGGTCTCATGAACTACTACTAAAAACCTGTAATTTTTTGATAATGTTTTACTAACAAAAGATAGCAATAGTATCTATTAGAATAATCAAAATGCGCGTAAATTGACTAAATACCACAGTTATTTTTAAAAGAGCACACTACCTCCGGTATATATGCCCATTCCTTTGATTTCCTCATCTCATCTGGAATAGACCTTACACTAATTTTTCCAAGCTACACTGATCGATATAATAACAAGTGAGCCGAACCTACGTGTGATATTGACGGGTCATCGGACTCCGTAAACTTCGATAAAATTTTTATATATTTATATATGGATATAATTTTAAAAATTATAAATAACTTAACACTCTAAATATTAGAAACTTTTATAGAATACTGATTGAATAAAATAGTGATGCTCCCGTCACGTTAACATCTTGCGTCCGCCTCTAGCGCCAAATAAACTTTTTTCCACTTTAGAGCATCAAATCAATATACAAAGTCAGTGACTACCTAACAATTTACCATACATATATATTCTAGAGCATTTTCCTTCCATCATAGTCAATAGATACTAAAAATCATGTGTTTTTTGTGCTACTAGTCAGATCGAATAGAATGTTTATAACCTTTTGGGGTGGAAATATTAGTCTAGATTAGATTTGGTTGGGTCAAAAGCTTATCAAGATATGATCTTCCATAAAGTCAATATATTCCATAATCTAATTATGACTGAGTAGCGGATCCAGGATTTTAAGGTCGTGAGTGCTTACTCTCTGGTCGTATAAAAAAATTGGTTCAGGCAAGATTCGATCCCTAACCACTTCATATTTGTGCACTCTAAGAAGAGAAGTCTTTTCGAAAAGATTGGATTATTTTACTGGCCAATCAAAGAGGAGTTACTATTTATATTTTATTTTTTGGTTGGAATGGGTTCCTGAATAGGAAAAAGAACGATGAAGAACCTAGGACTGAAGGAAATAATTTGTTGTTTTCACAATTAATTAAGGGGCTAAAGTTTTGACTGAATTATGATCACGATAATTGTCCACTCTAAGATTTTTTTATAACAAAGGTTATATAAATAATGACTTCAAATGAAATAAAATTAGAAAAAAAATATTTTTTTTTCTGTCCCATTCGATATTTAATATTTGTTTTGAAGTCTCGACTAATTCAATTAAGGAGCTAGTGTTTTGACAGTCTCAACTTTCCAAAGTTGATAACGATAATTGTCCCCTCTAAGATGTTTTGAAAACAAAGTTATATAAACAAAAACTTAAAAAGAAATAAAAATTAGAAGAACAATAATTTTTTTGTTCCCATTCGATATTCAATATTCGCTTTGGGTCCCGAATGAAGACCAGGACGGTAGAGTATTGATGGGGGACGCAGATTAAGCAGAGATGGTAGACTTACTTTTATGGACTTCTGAATAAAGAGGGAGACCGGGATATTGTGCTAGGTGATCTGGGGCTTTCGGAGAGTCTCCGAGACTTTAGGTATTATAGGCGCATTAAGGTTGAGGAGGTCGTGGGGGCTATGCATAAGATGAGTAGGAGCAGAGCGACCAGGCCAGACGAGATTTCGATTGAATTTTGGAGGTATGTGGGTCAAACATACTTGGAGTGTATGCTGTTTAATATTATTTTCAGGACGAAGAGGATGCCGGATGAGTGTAGGTGGAGTACGGTGGTACCGTTGTACAAGAACAAAGGTGATATCCAGTATTGTAACAACTATAGGGGTATTAAATTATTTAGTCATACTATGAAAGTTTGGGAGAGGGTGGTAGAAGTGAGGGTGAGGAAGAATGTGCCTATATCCCACAACAGTTCGGGTTAATGCCGGGTCGTTCGACTACAAAAACTATCCACTTTATTAGGAGATTGATGGAACAGTACAGGGATAGGATGAAGGGTCTGCATCTGGTGTTTATTGACCTGGAGAAAGCGAATGATAAAGTTCCTAGGGAGGTTCTCTGGAGATGCCTAGAGGCAAAAGGTTTGCTGGTAGCTTACATTAGAGAGCGCTCAAGGAAATATATGATAGAGCTAAAACTCGGTTAGGACTTTGGGAGGCGACTCGAAGCATTTTTCGGTTGTTATAGGGTTATACGAAGGATCTGCGCTTAGCCCGTTCTTATTTGCCCTGGTAATGGACGCACTGACACATTATATTCAAAGGGAGGTGCCATGGTGTATGTTATTCGCTGATGATATAGTTCTGATTGATGAGAGGCGAGGCGGTGTTACCGAGAGGTTGGAGGTTTGAAGATAGGTCCTTGAGTCTAAGGGTTTCAAGTTGAGTAAGACTAAAATAGAATACCTGGAGTGCAAGTTCAGTACTGAGTCAAGGGAAGTGGGCATGGACGTGAGGCTTGGGTCACAAGTCATCCCCAAGCGAGGTAGTTTCAAGTACCTTGGGTCGATTATCCAGGGGGGCGGAGAGATCGACGAGGACGTCACACATCGTATAGCGGTGGGGTGGATTAAATGGAGGTTAGCATCTGGAGACCTGTGTGACAAAAAAGTGCCACAGATACTCAAAGGTAAGTTTTATATAGCGGTGGTTAGACCGAATATGTTTTATGGCACAGAGTGTTGGCCAGTTAAGAACTCTCGTACCCAAAAGATGAAAGTAGCAGAAATGAGGATGTTGAGGTGGATGTGTGGGCACATTAGGATGGATAAGATTAGGAATGAAAATTTTGGGGAGAAGGTGTGCGTGCCTCCTATGGATGACAAGATGCGAGAAGCAAGGCTCAGATAGTTTGGGAACGTGCGAAGGAGAAGCTTTGATGCTCCGGTGAGGAGGTGCTAGCAGTTGAATTTGGCGGGTACGAGGAAGAGGTAGAGGGCGGGCTAAACAGTATTGGGGAGAGTTGATCAGGCATGACATAGCGTGGTTGCAGATTTCCGAGAACATGGCCATTGATAGAAAGGTGTAAAGATCGAACGTTAGAGTGTTAGGTTAGGAGGTAGTCGAGCTTTTTTATTTTTCTACTTCATATTGGGGGTGAGGCGAGTTTGATAGTATTGGTCTTAGACTGCTAGTAATTAATGTTGTTTTCACATTATTCTTTCATTTTTTATAGCACCGGGCTTTATTTACTAGTTTTTGTTATTGCATTTCATCTAGTTCTTATGATGTTGTTATTATTTCTGTAGTTTCTGTTGATGGTATTAATATATTGTCTCTTCTCGTCTTTTCTGTTTTTTTAAGCCGATGGTCTACCGTTAACATCTCTACTCCATCGGAGTAGCGGTAAGGTATGCGTATACACTACCCTTTCCAGGTCCCACTTGTGAGATTTCACTAGATCATTATTGTTGTTGTCCCGAATAATTCAGATTCGTGTCATAAATCGACTAAAGGGCAAACGTTTTCTATTTTTAAAAAAAAGGTTATTCGTAGATCAAATTTGAAATTTTCAAATTAAGTACGAAGGAATTTTAACCATATCCATTTTGAAGAAAAAATATCGAAGGAATTTTTGTAATTTGACTAATACCAAAGCAAAATAGAAATATGTGGCACTTTGCAATTTGCACGAGGGATTTATGTTAATGTGCCTTTTACAAACCCAAAAGCCATGTAATTTAAGGGACGCCATTTTCAACTATAGTGTACAAACTCAATTATTAGATAATAGAGCCTTGAGAATACTAATAAAGCAAAGAATATTTTAATTTTTCAATTTGAAGATAGTCATTCTCTTCAGTCTCAAATATTAGTCTTTTGACAAAGTAAATATGGTTTCAACATGAGATGTTTAAGGGGAAAAAATAATTTAGATCAATATTATTATGATTAAAGATATTAAATATCTTTCTTAAAAACGTGTAAGAAATTAAAAAAAAATACATAATACGTAACATATATAATAATTTTTGCGAGTTGTATTAAAAAAAATATCTTATAGAAAACTACTTTTCTATTCATTTCAATAACCAACTACTTTTCTTTCAGTTTTTTCTTTTTAAATTCCTCCTCTCTTTGACTCTCATTTGATCCACTTTTATTAAAGTTATTGTTCTTTTGATAACTCATACCCGCAATTCTTGAAATTGTAGGCGGAAGGAGCTGATTATCGGAGCAACCCCTTTTTTTTTTTTTTTTTAAACCCCTCCCAAATTAGGAGGATCTATTGTGCTTTCACACTTTCCCTCCAGCGTGATTCGAACCCAGGACCTAACGGTCGTAGATGAAGGTACTTTTACCAACTGAGCAACCCTCACTTGTCCCCCTCTTGTCTTCAAACTTCAGTTAAATCATGTCTGAATATCTCTAAACATACTTATTGGTAACTTCATTTAATTTGGCTCCAAAAAGCTTTTACTGAATAAATTTTTAGTTGAATTGTAATTTTTTATATACTTTTCTAAGTGGGATATGAAAATTTATAACAAAAATTGCATGGCAAAGTAAACCCGCAATCCTACCCCACACCTAAAAGTGCTAATTTTTCTCAAAATAGTAAAACACACTATAATTCAAAATAGAAACTCCAATGAATTAGATGATTACCCCTATAAATATTTCCACAAATATAATTGTATACGGTCGAAGTCGAGCGCACCTACATGTGTTCAAAATGAGGCTCGACCCTATATAGTTAACATCGAATTCAACTATTGCACGATAGATCGGGTTCAGAATGCGTAGGGTCGAAGATCAAACCCGAGCTTCATCGAAGCGGAACACGAAGCCAAAATGACCGACCTCGAAAACACCGAGCCCGTGATCCGAAATCGAGCCTGATTCCGAAAATGTCCAAGGTAAGATCATTAAACTTAAATGATGGTAAACCAGAAAATCCGTGATGGGACTAACATTACGGCAGGAATCTCGGCACTAATCAATAGAACCGCTTAATTAGCAAATCGGGAGATTTTTTACATTGTGCAGAGATTTTTACCTTGTATAAAGTTGTACCAGATGTATGACCTCCCCACTATATAAAGGGGGAGTTGAACCATTTACAGCATACTTTGCAAACGAATCATCAATAGAAAGAAAAGATACTGATATATTGCTCTCTAGAATCATTTTATCATCAACTTATTTCAATTTTCCTTATAAAACGCCCAAGAAGGATCAGCCAACGGCCAAGAGTGCCTAACTCGGGTGGTTTGCGTTACTTTTTCATTTATCCTTTAATTTTAATTTTCATTATATTATTCGTTATTTGTATCAAATCAGGCCACATATCCTTAAGACCATGTATAAATTCAATTATTATCTGAAATTTAGAACTAACAATAATCTTAATTCCTAGGTATTTTCACTTATTATTTTCTTGTTTTCATCTTTGACAGGATGAATTTTCCACCTAATAGATACATTTAAATAATACCTAATAAAGAAAGTCATCTGAAGCAAGTCTATTAATTTAGAGCCGACCATGTCAGTTGAGGCCTAAAACACCTCTATTATTACAATATATTAACAATTTATTTATGATCAAGCAATCTTATCTAAAATTTAATAAATGAAGTGTAATATACAAGATATTCGATTTCTAAAAGTATAGATTCAGATAACACCATTTTGTAGCATTTTTTTAAATGAATTTCTACATATTTTAAGTTCTCCGTCAAAAGTAGTGTATTCATATGAATCCGGTACTTTAAAATTGCATCTACCTTTGCCATGAACAAGTGTACTGAAATCAGAGGCGGAGCTAAGAGACTAAAATTTTTATGCGTATATATTAAATATTTAATTCCCTTAATTTCTTCGTATATTTATTATTTTCATTTTTAAATTTCTTTCGTAACAAATTTGTCTTGGCCATTATTAAAAGTTCATTTACAACATTTTTTTAAATAAATTTCTATATATTTTAAGTTCTCCGTCAACAGTACTGTATTCATATGAATCTGGTACTATAAAATTGCATCTACCTTTGCCTTGAACAAGTGTACTGAATTCAGAGACGGAGCTAAGAGATTAAAATTTTATGTGTATATATTAAATATTTAATCCCCTTAGTTTCTTCGTATATTTATTATTTTTATTTTTAAATTTCTTTTGTAACAAATCTGTCTTGGCCATTATTAAAAGTTCATTTACAATTTTTTTTTAATGAATTTCTACGTATTTTAAGTTCTTCGTCGAAAGTATTGTATTCACATAAATCTCGCGTTATAAAATTGCACCTACCTTTGCCTTGAACAAGTGTACAGAAGTCAGAGAAGGAGCTAAGAGACTAAAATTTATGTGTATATATTAAATATTTAACCCCCCTTAATTTCTTCGTATATTTATTATTTTAATTTTTAAATTTCTTTTGTAACAAATCTGTCTTGGCCATTATTAAAAATTCATTTACAATGTTAAATCAACCCTAGCCTTGTGAGGTTGACCATGTCTGAGGTACTAGTCTGTTTCGCCTAATATTTTTTTTGGCGAAAAATGTTTTTATTGGTCAAAAATATTTTTTTTTAAATATTAAAATATTTAGTCAAGCTTTTAAAAGAAAAAGAAATACTTTTGAAGGAAAAAACAAAGAAGCAGTTTAAAAAAATTAGCTCTGTCCAAAAGTACGTTTCTAAGAAGTATTTTTGAAAAAATATATATTTAGAAACAGTTTTTTAAAAGTTTTGTCAAACTTATTATTTAAAAGTATTTTTTAAATTAATAAGCCAAACATAAACTGCTTATCACCGAAAGCAAAATTACTTTTCAAAATAAGCTAATTTCAGGAGAATAAAATACATGATTGGCTCATTTGGAAAGATTTAATAGCAAAGAAAAAATTACGAAAAAACATTTTTTTAATTATAAAATGAAATTAATATTAGAAATTGGAAAATTAAAATATATTTTCCATTTTGTACGACTAATTTCAAAGTAAGAAAGTTTGTCACTGAATATACAACTAGTGTGAGGCAAAAATTTAAGCATAATTTTAAAAAGAAAAATATCTAAACCTAAAAATTAAAAATAAAATCTCTATTTATCCCAAAAAAAAGAAGTCAGCAATATTTGTAAAATCCATTTGTGGTTTGACATTTACCACAAAACTGCTGCCCACTTTGAGATCCTATTTGCCAACACAAACACACTGCTTTCTCCACCAACTCGGTGGCTGCCACCGGTAGTGCCACCGTCGGCCGCCGTTGCGCCACCATAGCCTGAAATGGAAGCCCAATTGAAAGTTCAAGATTGATCATCACTTCGCCGGAGCTTTTCTCTGTAGCGGCCGCCGACGGCTCTAACGGCTCATGTCTTTCCTCAGTTGTACTACTGCTGCATTTGGTTTCTTCTTCAAGTGAAGATGAATAGTTCGTGGGGTTTTGATCATTTAGAGATAAAGGGGTTGCTGCTATTGAGGTGTTTCTAAAGTCCAAGCTGATGTTTTTGGTGGCGGTGGCGGTGGCGGTGGCGGTGGAGGTGGAGGTGACAGTGGCGGTAGAAGTGGCGGTGGCAGTGGCGGTGGAGAGGGGGCGGTGGGTTTGTGGATCAAGGCCACGGCTGATGAGTTTTCTCTTAATGTGTGTGTTCCAATAATTCTTGATTTCGTTATCAGTTCTACCTGGTAATCTCCCAGCTATCACAGACCATCTATAGACAAAAAGGAAAATAAAAATCAGAAAAATATTAAGAAACTAAAAAATATAAAAGATTTCTAGTCTTGTTCACTCAAAAAATGAAATGCAATTACATTAAGTATGTTATAGGTTCGAGCCGAGAAAATAGTCTCTTGTAAAAATGCAGAGTAAGACTGCGTATGATAAATCCTTGTGATTTGGTCCTTCTGCGGACCTCACGCATAGTTGGAGCTAAGTGCACCGGACTGCCCTTTTACATCAAATGTTACTCCTTGTGTTTCAAGTTATGAGACAGATTTAGAGTATACGAGTTAGAATTGATTAATTTTATGTATGAATTTAGACATAAATTCTTCAAATTTTTTAAAATAAAATAAAATAAGTATAAGTCAAAATAATAATAAAAATAAAGTTAACCACCTAACTTTTTTTCTGGAAGATCTAGGTTTCTTTCTCCTTTCTTGGAGTGGTCCCAAATGAGAAGGAAGAATTTGACTTTCTATTACTGTATTCACACTTTCCCAGCTACCAAACAGACCCAAACAAAATTTCTTAATTCCATATATGGAACAAAGAAATAGGAGGATATTAGTACTAGACTGACCTAAACGAGGTACTTCGATGTACGAAGTATTCTGTGTTCATGCAGGATTCGAAAAAAAGTTACAGCCCAAAAGATGTGTAGGGTCGAAAAAAGCCGCACCCAAAAAATATAATATGATGTAAGCCATCTGTCTTGATACAAGTATCCGTGACTAATTTTTCGACTCGAACTGTGACCTATATTAAATTGCCTAAAGTATAGTATATATAACTAAAACTAATAAATGTGAACATACTTGTTTCCAAGCAAACTATGGAGTTTGATGATCAATTCATCTTCTTCTTCGGTAAAATTCCCTCTTTTTAGATCAGGCCTTAGATAATTTATCCACCTCAATCTGCAGCTCTTTCCACACCTTTGCAATCCTAAAGAATATCCAAGAAACAAAAGAAACAGTAAATATCAAATCTTCACAATCCTTGAAAAACCTATTTTTTATATCTTTTAAACTCTAGAAAACATTTCTTTTCTTTTAAAATGAATTGGTGGGAAGGTACTACAATTCATTAAAGTGAAGAATTGAAAGAACAATAAAATCAAAACTTAAACTTAAAAAAGAAAAAATAATAATAAATGGAACTTGGGTCTGACTCAATCCCAAAAGCTAGCTTATGAGATGAGGATTGCCCAGAGATCAAAGACCTCAAATCCTACCGATGTGAAACAATTCAACACACTCCCT
Source organism: Nicotiana obtusifolia (assembly GCA_002018475.1). Classification (NCBI taxonomy): domain Eukaryota; kingdom Viridiplantae; phylum Streptophyta; class Magnoliopsida; order Solanales; family Solanaceae; genus Nicotiana; species Nicotiana obtusifolia. The sequence continues at coordinate 78,935 of MCJB01022162.1, read as the reverse complement.
CACGCCGAGGCCTGCACTCTGGAGCGTGGATAACATAAATAGGGACTCAACATCGGTAACAATAATTGGGATGGGCCTGGCTTTGATACCATGATAAATGAACATTGGGCCTAACTCAACCCCAAAAGCTAGCTTATGAGATGAGTATTGCCCAAGACCATATAAGGAGATCAAAGATCTCAAATTCCACCGACGCGGGACAATTCAACATAAAGAAATTAGAAAGAGAATAAAAACTTGGGTTTTATCAGTTTTTCCATTTACTTTCTCCAAACTCAAAAAAAAAAAAAAAAAAAAAA
>MCJB01022162.1:58339-77830 GCA_002018475.1 Nicotiana obtusifolia | reverse complement strand
GGGGGGGAGATGGGGTATCAGTTTGATTTCAATTGTTTGGGTTTGGAACTATTGCCTTTTCCACACCCAAGGGCTTTTCTTTTTTGGTTAAAATTCCATGTTGATTGGTGTATAGTTTTTTTTATTGTGGATACAAAGGCATAATGATAGTAGGGTCGGGATATCCCCGCCCTCCGAATCGGATGTGAGGGTCTCCCCTCATCCGGCTCTCTGCAGGGGAATCTTCACTCACTGTTTTCCTTAATTTTCTCCCTTTACCATATCATGGGGGTTTACAGGAGATCCCAGAGGCTCGTTCGGAAAGGCTACTATATCATACCTTTTGACTTAACTCTACTCTAGTAGTCGTTAGACTCACTATAGTAGTCCACCTGGCTGCTCTTGCAAGTGTTGAATGAAATCGATTCTTTTTTACATGTCAAATCTAAATCGGATAGGATAAATGGATGGATGTATCTTTCTATTGATATATATTACTAATCAAAATAGATTTTTATAGTGTTGTAGCGTAGCAAGAAGCCCTATTGCTTGACTAATCGATGAAAAACCTATCTTTCTACTCTTTCTTTCTCGTCTAAAGGCATAGGCAGGCCTATGATCGATCTATATGAACTAGAACAGTTTGGTACATAAAATATCGTATTCATGCATGGTTCGGAAAAGAAATGTATCTATAGGAGTATGATATAATAAGCTTACCCTAATACTAATACAAGTATTAGTGATGAATTTTACAACTCGAACCTTTGACTAAATCACACAAAAATTATTTTACCGTTACTTTAAAACTCTCATTCACAAGAATTAATTATGGTGTAAGAAGATTAATTTGATAAACTAGACTGCAAGTGAATAACATATTACAATCCAATAATATAAAATAAATGTATTTATATTATAAATTCTATATTATTATTTTTTACATTGTAATTTCTGTATTAAAAATTTGTATATGAGTGGTGTTTTTTTAAAAAGAAATTAGCGGCGTGACTAAGGGGGTGAAGAAAGGAATTTGACCAAGTTGGTGAGAAAGGGAAAGAGTGGTTAACAGATAGGCTTGGATTTGGTAGGTAGGTTTACTTTTACGATGAGTTGTCTTTTATGCTTGTGCTGTGGGGCCAGGGGCGGATCCACACTATCAACACCGGGTGCTGAAGCACCCATTAAACCCGACGCAGACTCTGTATAATTATATAGAAAATACAGGGAATATTGATATAAAAAACTAGCTAGCACCCATTAAACAAAAAGTGCTATGGGTGCTTTGGTTAAGAGGTGAAAATAGAATGCACAAATATAAAATGGCCAGGGATCGATTCTTGCTTGAACCAATTTTTTTATATGGTGCGAAATAATTTAAAAAAATGGCCAGGGATCGATTCTTGCTTAAGAGAATGAGCACCCACGACAGCAAATTCCTGGATCCGCCACTGTGTGGGGCCCAAATCTTACTGGCCCCACTTCTTTATATATACACTCTAAGTTCTAACTTAGATTTACATTTGTCACGTAGACAATAGGATTTGTAAGATAAGATTAAACCCGATATGTTCACCTTAGAGGAATACTTGAGCTGTTGTTTCTCTTACTTGTACTTTTTTTTTGTGATGTCGTTTTACTATTAATAAAATTCTATAATTTGCCAAAAAAAAACTTCCTCTTACTGACTATAAAGTATTATTTTGAGATAAAGAAGTATTTTATATTCAGAGTTTGAATTCGAGATATCTAATTAAAAATATAAAAATATTTATTATTCCATCACAACTTTTAATGATATTGTTCTCATCCTCTTTTTGTATGCTTATTTTTTACAAAAAATTTGGCTTTCTAGAGTTTGTCATTGAAGAAATTTTAACTGCATAATATTCTTACTCCTATTTGAAAATAATGAGCATTTTAATGAATAAACGGAAAAGAGCCAAATATATCTTTATACCATCAAAAATAATTTCAATATACCTTCTGTATTACTATTTTATTATCTCAAACTCTACTTTTATATTGTGACATAAGTTTACTCTTATTTTAGATGAAGTGCCACGTGGCTGCACATGATTATAAAAATATTATTCCTCTTTTTTTTTTTTTAACTCAGCTTTTGGATTTTCCGAAATCCCGAATGGAATAGATGTTTCTGCCAACGAAATGAACGCGGAGAGAGAAATTCAACAACGAAAAGAAAGATCGAGTCTTTGGGATCCTTTCTTTCTTCAAACGGAACGCAAAGAGATAGAATCAGATTGATTCTCGAAATACCTTTTTGGATATTTCTCATGTCCCGACTAAAATCGTAGATGCTAACGGTGCGGGAATCGAAGCGGGGGACCCCTCTACTGCTTGTTTGTTAAATAGTTACGACCTCTTCCAAGAAAGTTATATTAGTGAAATGGTTGACCGTTGACAGAGTTTATTAAATTACTTAACAATTTAAATGTTGGTAAACAATAATCCTTAAAGAATAAATTAAGTTCATTCAACTTTGAGCATTATATAGCGACCGATAATTTACTTGACCAAATGTTGCAGTGGACTTGGACTTAAATAAATTTAAGAATTTATCATCTAGTAATAATATTCAAAACTTAAAAAACCTCATTTACAACTGTTTTGCTAACAATATACCCATTTTTGATTTGTTTAAAATACCCTTAGGGTTGTTCTATTACCGGTTGAGATAAATTTAGGATTTGAAGGTCACAGTTGCACTTTTGTATTCAACTAAAATGTGCCGTACATATAGGATATCATTATTATTAAATCACTATTTTTTAAAATATATATATATATATATATGTATAAATGAAATTTTTTATCGAACTTTTTCGGGTACTTGTGACCCCTCTATTTATAACATATGTCCACCAACCAGGATGAGATAGACAATAATATCGCATGCTTTGCAATATTCCGTGACTTTAACTATCTCACCTTATATATAAGATAGCTAATCCTACCATTTTAAGAATAAAATAGCATCGAGACTAACTAAAAAGACAGTGCATGAAATCAGATTGAGGGAGTTTACTTACGATTTATGGATTTGGGGTCTATTTTTGGGGGGAAAGACGAAGATGTCTCCACTATTAATGAAAAACATTAGATATTTTGCGTAAAATCAAAAAATGAGTTACAATATTAACCTACTGCTTTCATTTAGGGGTCGTTTGGTACGAACACAAGTAATGCAGGGATCGTAGTGCTGGGATTATTTTTTATCAAGTGTTTGGTTCATTGTATTAAAAAATAGCTATGCAATGTATAATCTAAGCTTGTGTTTGGTTTAAAACTGTACAAAATCTTCTTTACAATTATATCCTTGAATATTCTTCTTTCTATATATAAAGAAATTTAGGAAAAGGATTTGAGGGGCAGTTTAGTAATTTTAGGGTCTTATCCAGGTATAGTTAATGCAGGGATTAGTAATCCCTTGGTTTCCTTGGTATTAGCTAAGCCCTCCTATGAGGTATAAGTAATCCATGTATTAGGTATGCATAAATTGAATTGAGCAACCAAACATTGTATTGGACAGATTAAATTTTATACAAAAATTATTTTATTTAATACAGCCTACCAAACGACCCCTTAGTAGGTTAGTAAAGACGCTACAAGTAATGCAATTACAAATATTTCTACAAGATGAATCATCAACATCTTTTCCTTTTAAGTGTGTTGTGTCATCTTCTATATGGTTGAAGACGCTCCAATGACAAGGGATCAAAAGGAATAAATTTATGCATAAAATTTTTACTAAAATCTGGACTTGAATCAGAGATCTCGCCCGTGAAGTTTTCTTTATTCATGAGCAATGAGTTTCGACGTATTAGGTGTATCCGTATTTATAGAAGCTTTCAGTTTCGTGCTTATCTTAATTATTGATTTAGTTTATGCATGACGAAAGGGAGCATTGAAATGGTCTTAGCTCCTGAATATTCAGACAATAAAAAGAAAAATGGAAGAGACAGTTATGAATTCCATTCAGTTTCCTTTACTTGATCGAACAGTCCAAAATTCAGTTATTTCAACTACATTAAATGATCTTTCAAATTGATCAAGACTCTCTAGTTTATGGCCGCTTCTCTATAGTACTAGTTGTTGCGCTAAAATAATAATGTGAACCCTTAAATTTAAAAATATAATAGGTTCAACGCTAACAACATTAAAAAAAAAAAACCACAGGGTCTATATTTTGACCTTCTATCCTTACTAGTTTTTGTACACTTAGCTTAGCTAAGTTGATATTAGGAGGTGTTAGCTTTTGTTTTGTTTATTAGAAATAATACATAAGAACCCCCTTGAATTATGAGCTTTTTTCAAAGAGACACTTTAAGTTTGCAAGGGTCCTAATACCTCCCTTAACTAGTTATAAGTGGTGTTAATACCATCCCGAGAGAAGTTCTTCAGAGAAAAAGGGGATCGCCGGAGTTCGATTTTCCGGCCAGTGAGAACACTTGCTGCAGCTCATTAGTATAGATTTATAAGTTCTTAACTATTGTACAACCTTCTATGTGGATATGTTCGTTGAGAATATAAGTTATCTCTATGTTTGCTTTGAGAAGAAATGACCTAAATGGCTGAAACGAAAAGTTAGCTCCAGCGGCGGGTGGAATGATTTGCAGAGGAAGGGATTTGGACTAATGTGGACTAATTGGTTAAGTTGGTGTCACGACCCAAACCGCGCGACGCGTACCCGATGTCTTACCTTACTGAGCACCAACATGACATATTTTTCTTATCATATCATCATGGGTAAATGGACCAGAAGTGACGTCATGAGATAACTAGAATAAAACATAAGGGATTACTAAACATAGGACAACCCAATATGATATAGAAATTTATACATGTGACACACGGATCTATAAGGCCGACATGATTATTTGTACACTCAAAACATAGGCCGACACGGCCGTACAATCATCTATATACATGACATATGTCTACAAGCCTCTAAGAGTACATAAACATTATAAAGGTCAGAACAGGGCCCCGCCATACCAATCAATACATGTCCAAATCATGCTGACCAAATAGACAACTCCGAAGCAAGTAGAGTGCACCAACACCTTTCGCTAAGCTGATAGCCTATTAGGAGGACTCTCAGCCTGTCTATCGAGACCTACGGGCATGAAACGCAGTGTCCCCAGGCAAAAGGGCGTCAGTAGAAAAAAGTACCGAGTATGTAAGGCATGAAAGCAGTATATAAAAGACATGAAAGAAACATGGAATAAAGAACTCAACCTGTAAGTCTGAATAGCTCTGTGAATCATGAAACATTTATAATGTCATACATATGTGTATAAATGTCACATCATGCATAGATATATGCGTACATAACATCATTAAGCCTCTGAGGGCATCTCATCATATCATCTCGGCCTCTGTGGGCGAAATCATCAACGTAGACCAGCTGATCAGGTGGTGGTGCGTATATAACGCCATAACCGTTCCCCATATCCCATATACATATAATATATGCGTATATAACGCCATCTGGTCATGGGTCAATGAAATGAATGCAATGCATAAGAAGTAAGTCAATAATATCTCTGGGATGTCATAAGATCAATATGCCTTCTGTTAATATCATGAAGTAAACTTTATCAACTTACGTATTTTCTGAGACCCATCAACAGACGATATAATAATATGACACATGGGGAATTAAGAACATAGGCACCCCTAGTATTTCTAAGAATAGAGTCACTTATGAAAATTCCGTGTTTGCTCGTTTCATTTGTATCATATGGATCATTGCCAAAAGGAAAGAAAGGGATAGCCTTAATATACCTTAACTCCATTGAGTCCTTAATACCTTCCAAGCAATTCTTCAAACAACTCAACTCAATCTACCATAGCATAAGGAGATTCAAAATCAGTGTGCTGAGTAAAGGCTAAGTCCGCAACTTAAACTAGTAACTCGTTTACGTAAATATGGGCAGCATCTCCCCTGTAACAAGAGCCTCCTCCAGTACCATATACCAACAACAATGACCATAGCAATCCAGCATTACATAATTATCAATAACAAGACACCATATAACAACAACAAGTCACAATTACTTCACAACGAGTGGCAAGCTCCGATTGAAAAATGTATACCCCATATCACCCCTTATAAACTTCTTAATTTAACTTAAAAGTATAATTAACATGATAATGAAGCCATTCATCAATGATTCCAGCCTTATACCATATATGTATAACAAAGAAAACAATCCACAACTCCAAGTATCCTCAATTAGCAACTTTATTCACTAGTTCATGTCTATCCCATCCATTTAATTTAATCAACATCAAGATAACCTTAAGCACATGCAAGGACACAATATAATTACCTCCTACAGTGGATTCAAGTCAAAATCCATGTTATATTTATCTTACAACAGCCCAACACACCCCAATCACTTCATTCCCAAAACGACAACTATAGTAGTGTCAAACACCCCAAAAATATTAGAAAGAACGACTAATCCACCATTTCGCCATTATGTGGTGTTTCTCCACACCATTTCTCCTCCGAAGCTCCATTAAATAGTAGAGAAATAGGCAGCCCAAAACAACATGAAACAACCCACAAAATAGTCCACTACAAGTCGAATAACTTGAACTCACGACTTCCTGTCACTGTCCCGTGAGTTCTAACTATTAGGAAACGAATTTATCAACCGTCCTTGATATTTAAAATCTTAAATACAGAAAGTAGTCATTTTCTTAACTCTTAAATACCTTTCAAAACTCAAACTACAAAGAAAAAGAGAGGCGATATAGCGATACTTACATCATAGGGATCGTTCTAATGTTATCGCTTCTTGATTTCGTACTCGAGATGTTAATCTTCTTTGAAACCCTTTTAGAGAGCTTAAGGTAAGTTTATGGTCTTATTTGGCCGTGGTTTCTGGAAAAATTAAGAAAAAGACGACATAAGGGATATAAATATCCATTTTGTTGAAAAGTCAAAAAGGTGCTACTTGGCACCCTAGCATTGGCCCTTCTTTTAACGCTTATATCTTTTTATCCGTATGTTGTATGAACGAACGGTTAAAAGCATTAGAAACTAAATTCCAAGTCCTTCAATTTGGTATATAATATGTCCCCGAAAGATCTCATATAACACACGAAAGGTATTGCTCAAAAAGCTTTAGTGACCCACCTACTTGTCACCTATGCAGTCTGCGCAGTCTCGCGAAACTGCAAATATCTCTCTACTCTAATGTCATATCGACGAACGGTTTAATGCGTCAGAAACTAGACTCGTACATTTCAAACTAATATATAGATTATCCTGTAATTCAAAGTATATTAGGAGAAAAGCTCTACTACATTTGACCTAATATTCAGCATATTATGAATGTAACTTTTGATGACCTTTGCCAACTTTGTTCCAAAACTCGCTTGACTTCAAAATGTAACACACGACTATCATACGACTAAAATAACTCATAAAATAACCTTCTTATTACATTAAGAACCCTAGTGTCACCCCAAAAGTACATGTTATAACATTCTCAACTTGTCGACATTCAACGAAACTTATTTTCTTCAATTTGCTTAGCTCCTAAGCCTTTCAACCTTCCTGGTAGTTGTTATCCATGATCTTAAAGATTTGTAACCTCCACAGGTAACATTATTAACTTACTTTATGTACTTTCAAAGACGATCTCATTTCTGAGCTTACATCAATTGACTTATGATGTACTCTCACATACGAAAATATGGGGTGTAACAGTTGGGAGGTTACCTAACAAATAATTTGGGGTGTATTTTTTATCTTTCACGCGCTACAGTCTTGTGGAAAACTAAACATGTGCCAGGTTGACATAAAAGGTGGTATTAACACCACTTCTAATTAGTTAAGTGGTACTAGAACCCCTGTTCATGAGAAGAATTACTAAAAGGTGGTATTATGCTTCGTCGCAGTTGAAGGTTCATGAGAAGAATTACCATGTTCATGACTTAGAGGCACTATCTTTACAACGTGTCGTGTGAGGTATTGGCTGATTATCGGAGTCTACAGTCTTTGTTCAAGGCAAAGGATCTCAACTTGAGGTAGAGGAGGTGGTTGGAGCTATTGAAAGACTATGATATCACCATTTTGTATCATCTCGGGAAGGCCAATTTGGTGGCCGATGCCTTGAGTAGAAAGGCTGTGAGTATGGGTAGCCTTGCGTATATTCCAGTTGGTGAGAGGCTGCTTGTAGCAAATGTTTAGGCTTTGGCCAATTAGTTCGTGAGGTTAGATGTTTCAGAGCTCAGTCGTGTGCTAACTTGCACAATCTCCCGGTCTTCCTTATATGAGCGCATCAGAGAGCGTCAGTATGATGATCTCCATTTGCTTGTCCTTAAGGACACGATGCGGCACGGTTGTTCCAAGCAGGTTACAGTTGGATATGATGGGGTTCACAGATGCATGGTCGTATTTGTGTGCCCAATGTGGATGGGCTTCGTGAGTTGATTCTAGAGGAGGCCACAGCTCCTGGTATTCTATTCATTCGGGTGCCGCCAAGATGTATTAGGACTTGAGGCAGCATTATTGGTAGAGGAGGATGAAGAAGGATATAGTTGCATATATAGCTCGTTGTCTAAATTGTCAGCAAGTAAAGTACGAGTATCAAAGGCCTGGTGGTTTGCTTCAGAGGCTAGAGATTCCTGTGTTGAATTGGGAGCGTATCACTATGGATTTTGTTGTTGGACTCCCACAAACTCAGAAGAAGTTCGACGCGGTATGGCCCATTATGGACAGGTTGACCAAGTCGGCACATTTCATTCCAGTGGCAGTTACCTATTCTTCAGAGCGGTTAGCTGAGATCTACATCCGCGAGATCGTCCGTCTTCACGGTGTGCCCGTGTCTATCATTTCTGATTGAGGTACACCGTTCACCTCGAACTTCTGGAAGGCCGTACAACGTGAATTAGGTACGCGGGTTGAGTTGAGTACAACATTTCACCCTCAGACGGATGGGCAGTCCGAGCGCACTATTAAGATATTGGAGGATATGCTTCACACTTGCGTCATGGATTTTGGAGGTTCTTGGATCAGTTCTTGCCACTTGCGGACTTTGCCTACAACAACAGCTACCTGTCAAGCATTTAGATGGCTCCCTATGAGGCATTATACGGGAGGCAGTGCCGTTCGCCAGTTGGATGGTTCAAGCCGGGAGAGGCTTGGTTGTTGGGTATCGATTTGGTATAGGATGCCTTGGATAAGGTCAAGATTATTCAGGATTGACTTCGCACCGCTCAGTCTAGGCAGAAGAGTTATGCCGACCGTAGAGTTCGTGATGTTGCATTCATGGTTGAAGAGAGGGAATTGTTCCAAGTTTCACCCATAAAGGGTGTGATGAGGTTCAGAAAGAAGGGCAAGTTGAGCCCTAAGTATATCGGACCCTTTGAGATTCTTGAGAGAGTGGGTAAGGTGTCCTACAGGCTCGCATTGCCACCTAGTTTATCAGCAGTCCATCCGGTGTTCCATGTGTCCATGCTCCGGAAGTATCACGGTGATCCGTCCCATGTGTTAGATTTCAGCTCAGTCCAATTGGACAAAGATTTGACTTATGAGGAGGAATTGGTGGCTATTCTAGCCCGGGAGGTCCGGAAGTTGAGATATAAGAGTTAGCCTTCCGTGCGAGTGCAGTGGAGAGGTCACCCAATCGAGGCAACCACTTGGGAGTCCGAATCCGATATGCGCAGTAGATATCCACACCTTTTTACCAGTCCAGGTACATTTCTATGTTCGTTCGAGAATGAACATTTATTTTATAGGTGGAGAATGTGATGACCCGATAGGTCCTCGTCCTTTTTTTCGAAAAGTTTTTATGAGGAAATTTGTGAAAATTTGAAATCGTATCTTAAAACTTATTTGAGTTGACTACGATCAATGTTTTGTGTAAACGGACCTGGATCAATGTTTTGACAGTCCTAGTGAGTCCGTATCATGATTTGGGACTTGGGCGTATACCTGGAATCGATTTCGGACGTCCCTTGCTTGATTTAACGTAATTTATTGAAAACTAGTAATTTAAATTTAAAGAATTCTTAAGTTTGACCGTATGTTAACTTTGTTGTTACCGAGTTCATATTTTAGTTTCGGAACTTGGTATAGGTCCATTTCAGCATTTATGACTTGTCTGCAAAATTTGGTGCAAAACGGAATTTGTTTGGCGTGATTTGGATGTCCGGTTGTGAAATTGCATGTTCTTAAGTTTCACTGAAAATTCTATTCGTTTTAGTGTCTAATTCGTGGTTCTAGGTGTTATTTTGGTGTTTTGATCGCGAGAGCGAGTTCGTATTGTTAGAAAATACGCTTAACGCTAGAGGGGGGGTGAATAGCGTTATAAGGAACGTTATAAAATTTTCGCAAGATAGATATAGAATTAAAGACGTAAATGCGAAAATGAAAGAGCGAGGAATAAAGTGCGGAATGTAAATAAGAATGTACACACCGATATATAGTGGTTCACTACAACTTGTAGCTAGTCCACTCCTCAAGAGACTCTCTTGAGTATTTCACTATCTCCGTTAAGCTTGCGGGTGCCTAACAAACCGTTTACAACACGAACACTTGAGTCACACAAGGTTCGTCAACAAACAAGGAAGAAACTCTTCCTTAACTACAACAAGGAACAATCTTCCAAAGATGTAGGACAACACAAGAAATCACTCAAAAGTATTCTCTCAAAAGAGTAGATGGAGTGAAACAATATAAGCTCAAGAACACAACTTTTATCTTCAAGAAATGGCTCAATATAGCTTTGAATAATTTTGAAAACTTGAAGCAATGAATCTTATGTTTATAGAGAAGTGTTGTGTTTCAAATGAGGCTTGAAGGGTTCTATTTATAACCCAAAAGCCTCAAGTGTCCGTTGGAACAAATGGCTAGGCTCCCATTTCAATAAACAAGAGCTAGGGGACAAAAAGAATGTTCTGTCCGTTGCCAACAATCGATTGTTAACTTCATACAATCGATTGTTAACAAAACTAGCCGTTGTAACCCAACGGTAACTTTGACAATCGATTGTTACACCCTGACAATCGATTGTTAAAGTCTCTGGAACCAAACAATCGATTGTCAAGACCTGACAATCGATTGTTGGCCAGTGCTCAATGAACAATCGATTGTCACAAGTTGACAATCGATTGTTGGCCTGGTTCCAACATCGATTCGATTAATAATTGGTTTATTTTGTAAAATCAAGTGTTTTGAAAATGTTTCAATGTTAATTTGAAAACGTTTTTAGACTTTAAGCCAAATTCTTAAAAACGACAGTTGATTCAACATAACATTAAAACTCAAAACAAAATTAAGACTAAAGACGACGTCTTCGGTCTTCAATCTTTTTGCTTCATCAATTTGTTCCATTCATTGACTTGCATTCTAGCATCTTGAAAGCTTGACTTGTAGTCACAACAAAGTCCATAGCAATCTCGGCATTTCGTCAATGATGGTTTGTCTATTATCAAAACCTACAACAAGACGCAAAGTCGTTAAGGTTTCATGAATGCATTTTCCAACACGTATGATGTTTTTGGACTTGTATGTATGTTTGGTTTAGAGCCCCGAGGGCTCAGGTGCGTTTCGGAGAGTTCATAGGAGATTAGATTTTTGTAGGTGCACAAATCTCGCATTGGTGAGAAATTAGTCGCATTTGCAATAGCCACATTTACGAAGAGCATAGTGGCCTGAAGAGCTCGCATTTGCGAACCCCCTATCACATTTGCGATGTTGGCCTGGCCTGGGTGTTGGTCGCAATTGCGATCACTGAGTCGCTTTTGCAGAGGGTCCATGTTCTTAAATGTGAACAAATCGTCGCATTTGCAATGACAGCAGAGATGTGGGGTTCCTCGCATTTGCGATGGATTCTTCGCATTTGCGAGTCGCATTTGCGACATCTGCGCCTGGAGAAAAAGCTGAGAATATGATGGAGGGTTCTTGTCTGTGCCTTGTTTGGATTTCACAAAATTCAAAAATTCTTTGTACATTGGGTGGTCTGTATTAAGACCTGATGTTTCAGCAATATTGGCAGCTATTAGCTGCTGATTTCCTCTCTGGGCAAGGATATTTCTCTGCCACAGGAAGATTTCAATTTTCTTCCTTGTCCCCTCCCTCGAGGATGCCTATATACCGGTCTCATAATCTGTCAAAAGATTAAAAAGTGTTATTAACTCAAAAATTCTCTAGTAAGAAAGTCAGGGAGACTATTATCTGTCCTGTTTTTATAAATAATCTCAAAATCAAATGGAGCTAACAAGGCTTGCCATCTTGCAAACATCTGTTTAGAAACATCATGTTTACAATTTATTAAAGATAAATCTTGCTGCTTGGCAGTCAGTGTTTATTAAAAACTTCTGATTATATAAATCAGTATGAAATTTTAATACACATTTTACTATAGCAAGGATTTCCTTAGCCACAGTAGCATAATTCTTTTGGAATTTATTCCATTTTCCCAATAGAACTGAACAAGATATTCTTGCTTATTAGTCGGAGAACATTGTTTTAATATTTCACCAAATACAATCTCTAAGGCATCAGTTTCAACTACTTTTCCCAACTTGGATTAGTAAGTATAAGACATGGAAGGTTGTTAACCTTCTGCTTAATTAGCTTGACTGCTGTAGTATGATTATTAGTCCAGGCTTTCGGATTTTTCTTCAATCTTTCATAAAGAATTGAAGTATCCTTAGCTAGGTCCTTTATGAAAGGAGAAATATAATTAAGGCTTCCTAAAAACCTTTCAAGCTGAGTTTTATCAACTATCACATCAGGAAATTTGGATGCAAATTCAATGCTCCTTTGGATCGGAACTATTCTTCCATTCTAAATATTATGACCTAAGAATCTTATATTAGTCTGGAAAAGGGCCATCTTTGGGTTAGAGATAACTAAACCATTTTGAATTATGATTTTTCTAAAAAGATCCAAATGTTTAAAATGAATCTCAATATTTTTTGAAAATACTAAAATATCATCAATATAAACAATTATAAAATTTGTATAAGGCATGAAAATATCATTCATAATTTTCTGAAATTCAGAAGGGGCATTTTTTAAATCGAATGGCATAACATTCCATTCATATTGACCCATAGGGACATTGAAAGCAGTTTTATATCTACCTAACTCATATATCTGAATTTGCCAATAACCATATTTCAAATCAAATTTTAAAAATATTATGGCATCTAATAATCTATCCAATAAATCTTTTTTATTAGAAATTAGATATCTTATCCACTTTAAAGCTTTGTTAAGGGATTTATAATTAATAACTGACCTTGGAACTCCTCGTTCCTGTTCAGTATGTTTATTAACATAAAAATCAGTACAAGACCATTTAGACCTTAAATGCGTCAGCAAAGAATCAATTTCTTTTTTGCATAATTCCAAATATTCTGAATTCATTTGGTAAGGTCTAGCTTTAGTAGGAATAATATCCTCCAAAAAGTCTTCTTCATAAGGAAGACTAACTATATGCCTTTTCCTATTCCAAAATTGATTTGGATGGTCTCCGCAAATTTGTAAAGCAAACTGATTCTTTAATAAATTAATTTTTTCAATGAGTTTAGGAGTTTTTAAATCCTGTTCAATTGTAAGATTGCAAATCTCATTTTTTTAAAAATCAATTTGTTTATTTTTTGCAATAATATTGTTAGAAATGATCTCATTTAAAAACCTTTGGATTGGTTAAGTTATAAACTCGAAAGTAGTTGCTTTTCCATAAGAAGTTCCTGTGAAATTATGAGCGTCCTAATTAGTAAAAAGAATTATGTGGTGAAAAAATGGGACTCCTAATATTATATCTTGGTGAATATTTTTTACTAAAATAAAACTTTCTGGTATACAAACATTGTTCTGCAAATATAAGCTTTAGGTATTCTATAAGAAATACCCATTTTGTGACCACTGCATTTTTTAACCTATGAGTAGTCTTATAAAAATATCTTGAAGGTATTACTCCTACTTTAATACAATTTAGATCAGCACAACTATCAAATAAGGCAACAAACTCTTTTTTGAAATTATAATCTATTAAAAGAGTAACTTTTATTAAAAACTTTTGAGTAGTAAATAACTGAAATTTTTGTAAAAACTCATTATCAGCCATACTGACTGCTCCTAGAAAATTATCTTTTACCCCATTCTTTGAGATACTAGCATCAAAACCTTCTTCAGTAATATTAGTACTGAATTCCTGGCTTGTAGACACATGAGAATTTTCTAATCTGATAATCCTCTTGTCTAAGGCTGAAGCCTTTAAGCCTGAGATTTCCTCTTTGAGATTATGAATCTCATCTTTCAAATCTTGAACAGTAGTTGGCCTATCAATAGCCAGGGATTTTTCTTTTAAAATCCTTTTAATCTCAGAGATTGTATAAGGTCCCTTTTGAGAAGGAATTTCTTCAATCTCAGGGTTTTTAGGAATATTATCCTTAATATTGTCCACCTGATCAATTATCTGGGACCTTAACTCTGGGTCTTTAATAACCTTGAGAAGCTCTAGTAAACTATCATTGGTCAGGACATTGACTTCTAAGTCCTTGAATTGGGAATAAATATTAAAAAACTCATCATCTGTGTTGTTATTACAACACTGATCTTGATTCTGTTTGCATGGTCCACACTCATCATCTGAAGGAAGGTATTCCTCCTCCTGTAGAGCCCTTAGATCTTCATCAGTTGATGAATCTTCTCTATCACTATTCTCTGGTGAATTATCTCGAGATGACAGAATCTTGTATAAAGAGTCTTTAGGATTATCATCTAGATCAACGTTCTTAATCTTATCCTTGACCTTACAATCTCTAGCATAATGACCTACTCTGCCACATTTGTAGCACGCATTAGGCGTATGGGATTTTATGAAATTCTTTCTATGCTTATAAGCTTTTCTTATCTTATCCTTCTTCTCATATCTCTTATCAAAATATCCTCTATTCTTCTTTTTATATCTATAAGGTTCTTTCTGGTCTTTCTTATGTCTATGAGACTTTTTATTCTTAGGAATGTCTATGGCGAATTGTTCGCAGAATTTTTCTAACTGTTTTCTTTTATTAAGACAATGTTTCTTGATTTCTTGGCTTAACTTAATCTCATACATAGAGCTAAGCCTTCTTGTGTGCATTCACTAATAAGCTTTCCATAGGTATAGCTATTATAATTTATACTCATTGCAGTTCCTCGAAGAGTTTCTAACTCTTTCAGCAAATAGTGTTGGGAGTCCATCAATAAATTTGGACTTCCAATGAGTGCTATTACACTCTGGTAATTCTATTACCCTGAATAAGAAAACATCCTTATACCATCTAAATTGTCAATGTATTACATCTAAGATTTGGAGCATGGTCCTTAAGGTCTCACTATTGTCTGACCATCTTCCAGAGAAATGTTATATAATATTAAGAACCAAGGAATATACAGCGTTTTGAACATTATGACTATCTTCTATTTTTATAGCTCCCGTAATTTCTGCGCGCTGCTTTTCCATTAAATAATTGTCCCACCAGCCTTTTAATTGGCCAGTAAAACCTGCCGCTATCATCTAAGCAATGGTTTTTTCAGAATTCTTATTAACCTTACAGATATTGATGAACATAAGCATTCTATGTACTTGAGAATAAATCTGACGGTCAGTAAAATCACCTATATTCCATTCATAGATTTCTGTGCCACTATAGTTCTGGGAATAATGAGTAGCATCAAGTTCCTCTATGAGTACACCTTAAGGAGTTGGCCTAGGATAATAAAACATCCTTTGAACCGGTTTACGTGCAAACTTTTTTGAGATTTTATTAATCTCATCATAGAGTTTTACTCTTCTCTCTTCATCAAATAAGTACTCTTCTCTCTTCATCAATATATTATTGAGAAATCTAGACAATTGAAGAATTAAACAAACTTGAAAGTGAAGCCAAGTGGTAGTCAAACTTGATAAGAAAATAATATATTAAAAGTTGTCTAAATTATATTAAAAAGATGAAAGTCAAGCTTGATATGAAGCCAAGTGATGTATTGATAAATTTTTTTAAAAATATAGAATGATGGGTTAATAAAATTTGAGATGAAAATGAATTTTCAATTCTGATGAAAAAATACAATAGATAATACTAAATAATTAAAATCTCAATAAAATTAAAATCAAATAATATTAAACAATAAAAAAATTTCAAATAACGAATAAATAAACTTACTCACAAGAAAAATAAAAAGTTTTCTTATAAAATTATAGCGATAAAACTTGCTATTTGAATTTGAGATGAGAAAGTATCTTTTAAATTATGACGAGAAAATTCATATAAATAATAAAACATAGCTAAAACGATATAGATAAAGTCAAAATAAAAAGATATAGAATAATGAATGAATTTCAAGTAAAAGATAATAAATCAATAATCAACTTTCTCAAGAGTAAAAATTCTATACTTTTTATATTATATTAAAGGAGGTAGTAAGCAAGGACACTAAATCTAAAAGGCAAACTAATAAAAAATTCACGTGATAGTGCAATCATATTGAGCAACGAGTAAAGCAATAACGACAGTCGAGGAACAAAAGGAAAAAAAAATACTATAAAGTATAAAATGATAAGATGCATTAGAGTTTCTAATAAGAAAGTATTTTTGAGAAAAAATTATACATATGTAAAATATCACGTAACTTAAATTTTAATAGATAAAGTCAAAAATTAAAAATATTGGATAATGGAAGAATACCTAGCAAAAGCAAAATTTAAAAAGATAGATGACTCTAATAATTAAGTCTTGAAAATCAGAATATTAATAAAAATTCAAAAGAGAAGAAAAACTTAATTTCTAGGCATATAATACAAAAATAAAAATTATTAAAAAAATTGGTAAATTTATAACTAATAAAGGAAAAATTAATTTACATTTGGACGAATTCAAATAGAGATGTACAATAGAAAAAAAGTTTCAAGAAAAAGTTTTAGGAATAAGAAACATATATCTGTATTATATTAAAAAGAGAGAATTAACAAAAATATTAAGTCAAGTAACAAGCTAATAAAACGTCATAACAGTAAATAAAATAATATTAAATATAGTAGATTATGTAATAAAGAAAAGTGAGGAACTGAAAAGTTATGCGATGACTATATGAATCCTTTTCTAATTTCATAAGATTTTCTTATTGCACATGTTTCACTAAATAAAAAAAGGAAACTAAAATTAAATTCAAGCAATATGATATAATATGATCAAACAAATTAGATCGTACAATATGATTTATATTTTCCGCGCATCGCGTGAGTACTATACTAATATGTCTTATTACAAAGTATGGGTATATTTTGAGATTTAATATAAAAAATGCTTTTCAATTTTCTCAGTTTGATTGATATAAATGTTTAAGAAAATATTTTTGCGAGAAAATATTTTTATTTGATTTTCAAAAATCACTTTCTTGAGAAACTTACGTATGCCATTTTTCAGATGCTGCGAAATAAATATGAAGTTGAGATCAATTTGACGAAATGACTAATTTGATAAATGACTTGCAAGATATTAACCTAATTGTTAAGATTTACTTTAGGGAGAATTTTAATATTTTCTTTTTATTTACCTACCACACCTCATATGTTAAAAACATAAGTTTTTTAAAAAAAATTACTCGACACGTCAAACATATATATTATATTTATCATTCGTAGTTATACTTTCAGTAAATTTACCATTATAATTATATTTAAATTTTATAGTAAATTCATGAGACGACTGATTTGTTAAAGTATCTGCTTAGTTAGTGGAGATCTTGAGTTAAACTTTTTGCAAGAGCATTTTATTTTTCCGTATTTCTATATTCACCTTGATTATATTCGTTGCGCGTTTAAATACTCTTGTATAACTGACATAGTTACACGTTTAAATACAAGTGATACAAGCTGGTAACAATTAAATAGTAGCTACGAATGGTAATTCGGCAAAATATATTTATTTGACTCTAAACTATAGCGTTTTATGAAAAATTCTCAAAGTTTTTATTAGAAATCTTAATCATTAGTTTCCTTTTCTTTTATTCCACCAATAAAAATTCTCAAAAATCCAGCTAATTCTTTTATTCCACCAATAAAGAATTTTATATAAAAAATATCTAGTAAGCACGATATATGACCAAATCACATAGCCATCTAAAAATTTATTCTCTACCGGTCCCAATTTATTTGTCATACTTTCTTTTTTTAATTTATCCCCAAAATATATTATAACTATTTATTTTAAAAAATATTTAATTTTTAAACCTTTTATTTTACTTTTAATAAAATAATTTAATATCACACAAAATTTTTGTAGCTTATTTCAGAACACACGTTTTAAAAATATTTCTTTATTTTTGTCGTATAAGTATGAATTTTATATAAAAAATATCTATGTAAGCACGATATATGACCAAATCACATAGCCATATGAAAATTTATTCTCTACCGTCCCAATTTATTTGTCATACTTTTTTTTTAAAATTTATCCCCAAAATATATTATAACTATTTATTTAAAAATTATTTAATTTTTTAAACCTTTTATTTTACTTTTAATAAAATAATTTAATATCACACATTTTTTAAAAAATATTTCAGAACACACATTTTTTAAAAAATATTTCTTTATTTTTGTCGTATAAGTATGAATTATAGGACAAAATTGAGAAACAATTCAGGCAATTCTTACAGCATATACATTGTTTTTCGCGCCAAAATGGTAAATTCTTGTTTAGGGTGAACTAGATTCCCTGATTTCTGCTCATATGTCTATCAACCATGGTTTCAACTAGAAGATCCAAAAGCTGTAACCATTTTCAAGAACAAACCCTATGTGCTTCTGGCGTTTTCCGCCATCTTATCTCACTCCTACAACAGCCACAGGTGCTTTTACTTTCTTAATATTTTCTCTTCTGTTTCTTGATTAATTTCTGCTTGGAGGGGTTGTTTATTTGTTTTTGTTTATGTTTCTGTTTTACTTCTTTTTGGGGGTGGGGGTGGGGTAGGCATCTGGAAGAGTGTGTGTGTGTGTGTGTGGGGTGATCAAAGGTTGTTACTTCGAGAAGATTTTGAGTATTTTGTACTTACGAATTATTTATGTAGCTATTTTGAAGCTTGCCCATGTTGGCACTTTGTTGTTTGATGAAACTGTTTATTTTTGTTTTTTCTTTGTTTTGATTCTGTTTTATTCCTTGACTTGCTTCTAATTTCTGTTTAGAGGGGTTGTTTATTTGATATTTCCCTTTTACTTTTAAGGGGAGGAAGGGGGTGATCAAAGGTTGTTACTTTGAGAAGATTTTAGGTATCTTTTTGTACTTGCGAATAATTTATTTAGCTAATTCGAAGCTTGCCCATGTTGGTAATTTGTTCTTTGATGAAACTGTTTATTTTTATTTTTTTCTCTATTTTTGTTTTGTTTCGGTTTTATTTCTTGATTTGCCACTAATTTCTGCTTAGAGGGGTTGTTTATTTGCTTTTTGTTATATTTCCCTTTTACTTCT
>MCJB01022162.1:17776-52638 GCA_002018475.1 Nicotiana obtusifolia | reverse complement strand
GGTGGTGGCTGCAATAATTCAATAAACACCTTTTGTTATTAAAAAAAACTCAAAAACTGAGGTTTGCAAACTCAAGTATCCAAAAAATTGAGTAATCGATCACGCAGAAAGGTGGCGACTATGATGGCACCACCTCTAGGGGGGAACTGCCACAGCAGAAGTGACGGCAACATAGTCATATTCTCCTTACTGCAGAGAAATAATTAAACATACTATGACTACTAATATTCCACAATCTTAGACTGGTGAAAGTCAGCTATATGACTCATTAAGATCATTTTCTTCATCCAAAAATCATTAAGATCATTTTGGTCCATTTTGGCCCATTTCATATCAGATTGAAGTATATAGTAGCTTTATGAAGGAATATTAGGAAAATCTTGGGATAGTTTCTAGGAAAATGCTTGAAACCAGGCAAAAGAGCTAGGAATCGGTTTCTGGAAACATATATAGTGGCTGAGACGTTGCCTTCTGTGAAGTACTTCGGATTGTATTCAATATTTCTTGCTAGCAGACACCAGCAGTTCTGCAAATAAATTGGAAGGGTGAATCCTATGGACCTAAAATTCAGAGGAATCTGTTAAGATCAGGAAAGTTGCTTGGTTGCTCATCAGCAGAAAATCTAACGTATGGATAGTAATAGTTGGAGATGAAAAGGGCAGAGGGATGTATCTTCAAGATTCTTAAAACTGAAGGAAATGGATTTTCGACATTCCACTGTGGATACTTAGGGTGCTGACAAGATTTGCTCTTTTGAGTGGACAACAACTTGAGATCCATTCTAAATGCATAATACTTGAAATGAAAAAAAAGCTGTTTACATAAGTTGGTAAATGTGCTAGAGAGCAAGAAAAAGAAGTCAATCGTTTGTTACTTTACTGTCTGGTAACATAGAAGCTATGGCGTGTTATGTGGAAATTATTGAAGTGGTGGTGTCAGATATCATATTATGATGGAAAATCAGGAGGAAAAGGCTGAAAAGAAAAGCATGGTAGTGTCCATGAGGTAAATATAGAAAGGAATGAATAGAAGATCGTTTGGAAGAGTTGAAAATACCTTCCTTCTCAAAACGAGTAGAAAATACGTTGTACAAATTATTTTTGACACTTCTGGTGCAGTATAAATGAATGGATTCTGTTTGTTGAGAATTATCATTTAAGGTTTGAGATTCTGTATTATTTTGTAAAATTTTATGCAGAACTATTCCTACCATATTAGTTCTTGTGATGCTGTTATTTCTTTCTATGGTTTTGTTGATGTTACTGATATATTGTCTCTCTTCGTCTTCTTGAGCCGAGGGTCTATCGGAAACAGCCTCTCTACCCCTCGGGTTGGGGTAAAGTCTGCGTACACACTACCCTCCCCAGACCCCACTAGTGGGATTACAATGGTCGTTGTTGTTGTATTCCTACCATATCAATATAATTATTTACATCATTAAAAAGAACACTATGATAGTGTAGTTATGTGTTCAAGACTTCAAGCTGGTTTTGTTCCTTTTATGATCATATACTTCTGTCTTTTCTTGTTGATAGTTTTCGCTGTAGTATGCTTCGTTGTAACTGGGCATGGTGTCTTTATTACTTCATAATATTATGATTAGTGCAATGTTTGTTCTTTTAAATTACCCATGTTCAGTTTCAAATTTGCAAGTTCAAATATCTGATCTTTTTTTTCTAAAAATATATAACATATAACTATTTGGAGGACTAGGAAAATTCTGGACAAGGTAGTTGCTTCTTAAGTTTTTTTTTTTTTTTTTTTTTTTTTTCATTTTTTAAATGAAGTTTTGACTGTTGCATTTACATGATTTTGTACTTCGTAGTTATCCTATTTATGCTTACCTCTCTCCTCCCTCCTTTAACCCACCCAATTACCTTATTCTACTAACTGATAACCATAGAAGAAAGGAAGATAGCTCAAAGATAAGCACCTCTTTGCTTTACAGCAAAATTTTTTTTGAAGCAATGGAAGAGGAAACGGAGGAAATGGAAGAGGAAATGGAGGAAACAACCAACGGGAAGATATTTCTTAAGTGCAGACTAGGGCGTGGTGAACGAGTCCCTGATTTTGATGACTTAGCTGATTTTATTGAGTGCAAGCAAAGAAAGGACTACCCTTCCTGGCTAAAGCATCGGCAACAATATCGTAAGTTGAAATGTGACAAGATGGCATTGTTAAGGTGGAAAAGGAAGAAGAAATCTTGGAAAATCATGAAAAGGAACTAAACTTGAATTAACTTGAAGACTTCTCCTTGGAAAGTGAACTGGCAAGTTGAGCTTCATTGAATTGACACTGGACATATGTGTGGAGATGGCCTGCTGGACAATTGCTGTACAATGAACTTTTGACGACAGTTCCTCAGTGCAAGTAAGGAAATTGTTAAAGAGGGTATTTATTTAATGTCTGCAGCCTCATTTAAGTAGGATGAAATCCTAAGACTGATATGCTTGGAAGTCAGATCTAACAAGTTAGTGGAGCTTCCTGTTTTCCTTAAGGCGGTGGAATGGCCATAAAATCCATGAAATTTGCCTCTTTAACATGATTAAGCTGATATTACATCTTGATTGAGGTATATCAGAGTATAATTGTCAACCGGCGTGCTGAATTTAACTTGGGATCAAGGTACTAGATTCTTTTACTGAAAAATTTATTCTGGTTTCATGCTTCTCTTTTTTATTAATTTCATCTTTTTTATTTCATTTTCTCTAGAGCACCCTGTAAGTTTTTATAAAGGAGCTCGAAGGTGTCTACAGGATCTTCAACCTGCTCTGCTCTCGCTTTTTGATGCACAACAAACATCAGGGGAAAGGTTTTTAAGCTGACAGCTTCATTTGCTAATCAGAAATACACCCCATCAGGGGGAGAACCAAGGAAGTTATGAGTCTGTATGGTTCGTCCAGGTTGACCATGCGAAACTTGTATTATAGGATTTCATGCTTAAAAGGTGCAAAACTTGTCTAATATCCCACCATCGTTAGTGCTTTTGTTGTGTACATTCCTGTAAAGTTTCTATCAAATGCTTTGGAATGTGAGATTCAGTTATGAGTGTTGAGAGTAATTTTCCCTTTTCTTCTCTTACTGATAGTGTCATGTTAAGTTAAAGAGATGGCGAAAGATTGTAACAGTCTTTCAGCTGGACGGGATAAAATGAGTAAAATGTGTTGCAATTGCAGGCTAATTTGCCAAAACTCTTGATACCCATTTGCTCATGTTGCTGATTATATTTTCAAAACTTTATGCTGGTCTACACTGTATCTCATGGGAAATATTTTGCATCAACTGTGATTTGACTGAAGGGGAGCCTTGGAGCAGCGGTAAAGTTATTTCTGTGTGAGTTATAGGTCACACGTTCGAGCCGTGGAAGTAGCCACTGATGCTTACATTAGGTCGCTCTGTCTACATCACACCCATTGAGGTGCGACCCTTCCTTGGACCCTGTAGGAATGCGGGATACTTTGTGCACTGAGCTGCCTTTTTTTTTTGCTGTTGTGATTTGACCCCTTTTTAGCTAGTAGGTAAGGAAAAAAAAGGAAGGAGTTTCAATTTCCTTGTTTGTTTTAATAAAAGAAAGGAGGAAGGTGATTAGGGAGATGAACTTTTTATCAAATATGGTGTTTGTTTAGAAATACCACATTGACATCATTAGCATCAAGTTTGAACAATAAGCAAGAAAATTATTGGAATCTGCATTAGTACAAAAACCATCTCTACTATGCAGAACATGTTTACATGTGTGAAACCTGTAAGCAGAATGGATGGTCACCTTAGTCACAATTTACAGCAAACCTCACTTCCACATCTGCACAATTTATTGGTTCAGTCAGGACTAGGCTGTAGTAGAAGCCTAAGAATATACATGGCAGGGTCAGAATTTTCGATCATCTTTTACTCTAAAAGTTTTATTTACTAATACCAAGTCGCAATATTTAAATGGAAAAAGGAAAAAACGATAGAGGCATTCCACTTGGCGGCTGTAAAAAAATTGAGTCTCATTTACGTCCGGACTGAACCAGTAACCTGATCTCTGCTGGAACTGGCTTCATTGTTCTTGATTGAGAGGTTGGCAAATTGGGCTTCAAGGTCTCTGCTTTTGTTTCGACGATGTTTAGAGTGATTCTGCTGTTGTGGCTGCTGATGCTGTTGTTGTTGCATTTGTTGCCTCTGCATCTGATACAGAGTTTGTAACCTTGTAAGTTCCCTCTCCAACATCTCTTGCTCCACTGCATCAATCAAACATGATCTTTAAGTTTTTCTATGAAACAATTAGGTTGGCATTAAAAAGCATGCATACAACATATATAACTCAATGCTGAGTAATAATAAGGCTGTAAACATTAACATGAAAGATACATACAATGTTTTATGAGCTGCTCTTGCGATAAGCTATCCAAACGCTGCCTCAGGGCTCTATTCTCCATGCCCAGTATAATATTTTGTTGGTCAAGAAATTCAAGCTCAGCAGAGAGCTCAGATCCTTCTGCCTGAAATCTCAGCACATAAAAATGTGTTACAATTCTTGTTTCTCCCTTTTTCCCCCCTTCTTTGAAAGTAAATTTTTTGAGGAAAAGTGCAAATAAAAAGTCAAATGGTGTATTTGTACTCCATCTTTCCATTATGGATTTCTAGTGTTTCTTTAATTGTCAATATCAATGTCTTATAATATTACTATTTTTGATAGCTAAACAAAAAGACACATCAATGTTTCACATTACTATTATATATAACTTTCTAAACTCAGGATATAAAACGCATATATTGAACTAAGATAAAATCTATCAGGCTCTTACTTTTACTAAGTAAAATAAACAACAACAACAACAAATTCAGTGAAATTTCACAAGTGGGGTATGAGGATTATAGTATAAACGTAGACCTTACCCCTACCTTGTGAAGGTAGAGAGATTGTTTCCGATAGACCCTCGGCTCAAGAAAATAAGAATCTTGGTAGTCCAAATAAGTCAGTTATTAGGCCAATCCAAGAAATAGGGCAATTTTGCAGTATGTACCTGCAAAGCTTGAACTGTTCTTTCAAGTTCAGCTATGTGCTGAAGTTTTCTGACACGTGATCGGTGAGCAAATTGCCTGCATAATTCAGATTTTATACGGCAGTGTACTCTTTAAAACCTTACTGGAATGTTTGGCTTGCGTAATTCAGATTCAACTAGTAGTTGACATTG
This sequence comes from Nicotiana obtusifolia, assembly GCA_002018475.1. NCBI lineage: Eukaryota > Viridiplantae > Streptophyta > Magnoliopsida > Solanales > Solanaceae > Nicotiana > Nicotiana obtusifolia. The sequence goes on along the minus strand of MCJB01022162.1, from coordinate 47,458 downwards.
TAATGAAACCTTACTGTTTAGCACGTTTTGCTTCAGCCTTGGACATGGAATGTTTGGCTTGTGTACTGTTTGATCTTTCACTAGAGCCCTCTTTGTTTTGTGTACTTTTGACCTCTCTGTTGTGCTTCTCATTCAATTCCAGAGCAGCCTATATATGAAGTAAGGATCCTCATTAGCTTCAGAAGTCATGTCTTGATCGTGTATTCAGATAAAAACAATTCTGTACAAGCTAAATTTTATATTAATAGGGCATGCACACCTTAGCAGAAGTTGGCTTTGTGTCATAGGAAACTGAAGTAAAATGATCTTTGTAACTGACATAGTTGATTGAAGATCCTCCTACATTTACATTGTTGTTATTTTCCCTTGTGTTTAACCTCTCTGCAGCTGCTCCTATGTACGTGAAAGTGTCGCTAGCTGAACGACGATGACCTTTGTGTACAGCTAGTGTTTCTGCAGGTTCATTCAAAAGGTCATCAAGCCAAGAAGGTTGCTCCTCTATAAGAAAGCTCTCCGAGTTACACCGATGATGGTGACTCGATCCCAATCCCTCTGAATTGGAGTCCATGATCAACTGCTTGTTTGAAAAGGAGAAATTTTTCAAGCTTGATGATCCATTTGAACTTTCCATTTCTAAAGAAATATCTGCAAGCGATCAAAAGGGCTTTACTATGAATACCTTTTAAATGACATAAATAGAACAACCTCTGAAGGGGAGCTTTGGTGTAACTGGTAAAGTTGATGCCATGTGACCAGGAGGTCACGGGTTTGAGCAGTGGAAACAACCTCTTGCGGAGTTATAGGGTAAGGCTGGCTTTGGTGTAATTGGTAAAGTTGATGCCATATGACCAGGAGGTCACGGGTTTGAGCAGTGGAAACAGTCTCTTGTGGAATTATAGGGTAAGGCTGCATACAATAGACCTTTGTGGTCCAGCCCTTCCGCGGACCCTGCGCATAATGGGAGCTAAGTGCATCGGGCTGCCCTTTTTTTAGAACAACCTATAGTTTTCCCTTTTTGGACCAGAAATCCTAAAGGATATAAAGGCAATCCGATGCACAAAGCATCTCTCATTTATGCAAGGTCCGGGGAAGGGCCACACCTGAAGGGTGTGATGTAGACAACTTACCCCTAATGCAAGCATTAGTGGCTACTTCCACGCTCAAACCCAGGACCTATAGGTCACATGAAGATAACTTTACCATTGCTCCAAGGTTCCCCTCAAAATTCCTAAAGGATGATGAACACAAATAGTAGCCTGAAAATTTCCCTTTCTTTTATATGCACATTAATTGTGCTCTAGGCAAATCTTGAGATGCTTTAGGCTTTCACCAAATGCAATTTGAGTCTCCTAATAAGGAAAATTAAAAGAACAATCCGAATTTGAAGGCAAAATAAGATTAACAAACACTATAGCCAGAGTATAGGTTAAGATCACCTATATGAATCATTCTAAAGCTAACATTAAGCCAAGTTTAAAATTGGGAGTTTTAATCAAACAACATCTTGCTCATAATTTTTATCCATCATGGAAAATAAAATCGTCATAAATGGAATTTAAACATTTGTTGCTGCAAATAATATACTCTATTTCAAAAACCACAGCGTCTAAATTCTGAATTTCCCATTATACATGACGCGACGAAACAATGACGAATGAAATAGCAACGTATTAAAATTATTTGATAAAATTAAGAGCAATCATTTACAAATCAAGTGATCAAAAAGGAGGAAATTTCACATCAATTCTTCATATGATATGCTTTTGATATAATTCACTACATCACAAAACAAAGAAGAAAAACTTTTGAATTACCAAAGAGGGAGGTAGAGACTAATTAAAGAGAGGAACGTAACCCCAAAAGCTTTGGTCCTCAATCCTATATTTGCATTTGCTTTTTCATTGTTCTAAACATTCTATAATCTTCTTGAAATTCAAGAACCAAAAAGAGAGAAAGAGCGCACTTTACGTAAACCAAAGGAAAAGGGACCTTACCACGTTGAAAAAATTTCAGCTATTTTTATTTTCAATTATGAATTGTCAACTATAATCACATTCTTCTTTTTATGTTTATTTTTAATTTCGAGTCGTATCCAAGAAAACGCGTAAAAGAATTTATGACACGAACAAGGAATAAAATAGTAGTCAAATAATAATAACATCACAAAAAAGCAGACACATGTACGTCGTATATAATTGAAGGAGTTTAATTGAATCCTTTTTGTCCTAAAAAATACTATAAAAATATGATATAATCAATTTTTTGTAATTAAAATATTCTTGCATTTTGAGGTAATCCCCCACCCTAGGCTTGATTAATTGCCTTAGATAAACTATTTGTAGACTAAATAATGCCGGATTAAGTGTTTGAGCGAGGTTTGAGGGGTTAGAATGACCGGCCTAGACACAACGACGCAATTGTCAGGGGCGTGCTCTATCACTGAGCTAACAGTCCGTCGTGCGAGCCTCCCACTGAAGGCCCGCTATGCCAAAAGCGAGAGAAACCCCATCCCTTTCTTTCCTTTTTTCGCCCTTATGTCGCCACACGGGGGAACATAGGGACGTAAAAAAGGGTTGTGTTATACATAATGTAGATTGATCGTGTTGAGCATGTTTTTGACTTCCTATTTATATGTGATTTTTGACGCTAAGTGTTTTCCTGTTATGACAATGCTAAATGGTATTATGAAATGTTATACTCCTTGCGAGAATGCTTTTGGACTTTGACTTACGTTCATTAATTAGTCAAATTACTTGTTTTAAGCTTGACTATTTATTACAACGACATTTAATTAGTGACACTTATGATAAATGTCGGAAAAAGGTCCATTTAGCGATATTTATTAAAAAATTATGATAAAAATACCGAAATTTATTGAAATATATCAAAAAATATTTTGACAAGCTAGTTCCCGTGGAGTGAGTCTAGTGCTTTCCTTTAATCTAGAAGCACTTAGTGAGCCTTCAACAATGTCCTTCCCGGCCTGTTGTTTGAGTTGACCAAAGGCGGCGGGTGGAGGAAACCAAAGACGTTGACGATCAATTTTTTTCAAAGGGAACTGTTGCCTTTAAATGTCACATTATTAGAAATATAATGGCATTTAATTAGTGACAGTTATAATAAATGTCAAAATGGTTCTTTTGCCCACAAGAAAATTAATTTCATAACATTTTGATGGGCATTACTTTCTCTTCATTTTACGTGATCCAAAAGAATTAACAAATCATTCAACGCTATTCCTCCACACCTCTTCAAGCGGCAACCCCAAAGCACTATGAAACTTCATGAAGAATTAACCTAAATAGTCACTCCGGGATTAAGCCACGTGGCGATATCCGTCAAAAGAAAGGGGCCTTTCGTACGAATTGGAGTACGAAGACAAATATTTAGCATACTAAAATCTAATGGATGGGGTTCCATATTCATGAAAAGCCGGGGTTGAAACATGTTATGAAACTAAGACAACAATTATTTCTAATAATAAGAAAGAGTTAAGCGCCTCCAAGGCCTATAAATAGAAGCTTCTTTGCAACGCACGCTACTGGTGTGCTTCCTGCTCGCGAGGAAAGAAAGAAGAGCGACAGGGTTCAGTTCAGATTTGACTGTTTGCAGCATGCGAGTAGATTCCCCAAAAAATTCCTGGGAACAATGAAAAAAAAAATATCTCGGTAACGAAAACTATAGGGGGCTGTATTGGCGAGATCCAGCGGTGAACAGCTGCCCAAAAGAAAAACCGGCTTTTTGGCCAGTTCAAGGTCAGTCGTGAGCTGTAGAAAAAGATAGTAGCGAACCCCTTTCGGCCAGGATAAATAGCCGAGTTCAAAGGAGAGAGTTAGTTTAAACTTAAACTAGCCAATTGATGTATAATATATAAATAATACGTATATAATGTGTGTCTAATTATATATAATTAGTGTATAATCCATATACATTAGCTAGAAAAAGTAAATAACAAATATGATCGGATATTTATGTAAAGATCCCAAACTTCATTCGTTCATTTTATTTTAGTTTTCTTTTTGAAGGTGAATCTCCTGCAAAAGAGTCTAGTAAGTGAGAAATTATGTGAAGAACCCTAATTTGTTCTTACCAGTGAGAGAAATGTAGGAGAGAAACCATTCTCATTTCTGTGTAAGAATAAAAAATGAAATCTAATATGTTACAACTGACAAGTCTCACTTGTCAGTTGGTAAAAGTACCTCTACCCACGACCGTTAGGTTTTGGGTTCGAGTCACGCTGAAGGGAAGTATGAAAACACTATAGATCCTCCTAATTTGGGAGGGGTTTAAAAAAAAAAAAATGTTATAACTGTACCTAACACTATATATACTAAGACATATAATTATATACAACTAACCGACTAACTGATCACTAATTAATTACTACTACTATTTACAATTATGCTCTTTACTAAGTAACACCTATTTTCACACTCCCTCTCAAGCTGGATGTTGCAAAGATGTTAAGAACTCCCAGCTTGCCAACCAAAGATTTTATTTGCTGACATTAATTTGATTGTCGCAAAATTAACGATATTGAAATTTTTGAAATTTGGCGTAAATATAAAATAAATGTCTGTAAATTAATTTGCGACACTTAAATGACTTATGGCGATATTTATAAAATAAAGTCACATGCTAATTTTCCTATTAGTTTTTTTTTTTTCGGGTTAAATGTAAGTTTTTATTGATGGAATTAAGTTACAAAAGTGGAGGAGGACATAAACTTTACCTCCAAAAGTAGAGTAAATGTGTACTTAGTTATCCAAAAGTGATAACTAACTATAGCTAAACAGTGATGGATTGTTAGACCTATGATGAAATGGCGATTGTCTATTTATATTGATAGACGATCGCATTTACAAAAACGTGGTGTGATTGAACTAGGTCATCTATACAAAAAAGTACATATGTTTCTGCTTCTAATATTTGGTTCTGGGATGTTATCCCTTGTATGTACATCTTTTTTGCAATGTATATTAATTTTGATACACAAATCAAACATTCGATACGAAATAATTCCAGCATAACTAATCCTATCATTACTAATCTCAACATATTCATAAACCGTATTTAGTACTATTCTTATACACCATTTTTCATGTGTTTGAAATCCTTAATCACACCTACCACGTTGCTTAACTATATTTTACTTCAATTTGAGGCCAGTGCATCACACGATAGACCCAAATTCCAAGTCCTCACCACATGAGCAACTTGTTTTGAATTTAGATTATCAAAAACAGGAAAAAAAAAAAAAAACAAGATGCTAATTATAATAATAATAATTTAATCACAATAGTTATAGGAATAATCTCCACAAGAGTAAGGCATGCCAGTAACAAAAATACCTTAATATAAGATATTGATGAATAATTAAACCACTTAGGGGTCGTTTGGTAGGCTGTACTAAATAAAATAATGTCTGTATAAAAATTTAATCCGTTCAATATAATGTTTGGTTGCTCAATTCAATTTATGCATATCTAATACATGAATTACTTATACCTCATAGGAGGGCTTAGCTAATACCAAAGAAACCAAGGGATTACTAATCCCTGCATTAACTACACCTGGATAAGACCTTAAAATTACTAAACCGCCCCTCAAACCCCTTTTCTAAATTTCTTTATATACAGAAAGAAGAATATTCAAGGGTATAATTATAAAGAAGATTTTGTATAGTTTTAAACCAAACACAAGCTAATTTTTAATACAATGAACCAAACACTTGATAAAAAATAATCCCAGCACTACAATCCCTGCATTACTAATACTTGCATTACTAATCCCTACATTACTTGTGTTCGTACCAAACCAACCCCTTAAAGTTGACCTTCTGCATGTTTTGTACAAAATATTGAATTTTCCTTTCCCAATAAAGTAGCAACCCTAATTTCTTTGACCAGACTTAGACAATTACTAGTATCTTGCAAAATGATTTATTCTATCCAGGAGCTATAATTAATCAAGAATATATACTTATAAATCAATTGATCCGTATGACTATTAAATTACTAGTGGATTTTCATAAACTAAAATTAACTTTTTTTTGGTTCAACCAGATCAATACTCATTTTACGATTCTTTCTTCATGAATATTAAAATTTAAATAGTATTATTACTTTAAAGAAACCCTATTACTCTTTTTAAAAAAAATCAAAGATTCTTCTCGCTATAAATAGGTGGACAGGATAAGACATTCCTTGCTCAAAAACAAATACACTTAGGTAAACACAAGAAAGCATGGCTGTTCACAAAGTTGGTTTCCTTTCTCTTCTCCTTTTGTTTGGTAATGCTTTTCTCTTAATCTTTACTTCTACGTTACGTTAAACCATTATATATATGCTGGTATTTCCTTTGAATTCTTTTTTCAGTGGCGGAGTCAGAAATTTTATTAAGGAGTATCAAAATATAAAAAAGTAAATGAAGAAAATAAGAGGAGTCAACGTATAGTATGTGTATACATAAATATAAATTTTTGACCTAGCTAAACAGCTAAAATTTTCAGCTAAGGGTTATCAATTGACACCCCTTCGGATAGGATGACTCTGCATTGTCTCTTTCTCATCTTAACCTTTGGCACTTCTACGTTAAACCATTATTTGGTTATTTTTGCAGGAATTTTTCTACTTTTAAGTGAGCTAGAATATGCAGATGCCAAGGCTTGTACCCGAAACTGTAATCCAAGAATTCGTTACGGGAGATGTCCAAAATCAGGAAATAAGAAGTTTAACGTAAGATGCACCAACTGTTGTGCAGGATCCTTAGGTTGCAACTATTACAGTGGTAATGGAACTTTTATCTGTGAAGGAGAGTCTGAGACTAAAGTCGAAACTATAGAGACTGAAGTCGAAACTATGGTCGAATCAAATAAGTTTTGTCCCCGTAATTGTGATCCAAAAATTCACTACGGGAGATGTCCAAAATCAGGAAATAAGAAGTTTAATGTAGGATGTACCAACTGTTGCTCAGCCAGAAAGGGTTGCAACTATTTCAGTGCGGATGGAACTTTTGTATGTGAAGGGCAGACTGAGACTAAAGTCGAAACTCCGGTCAATTCAAATAAGATTTGTCCCTTCAATTGTGATGGGAGGATATCCTATTCGGTATGCGGAAATAAAAAGAGTAGCGGTCGAATATGCACCAACTGTTGCGCAGGCAGAAAGGGTTGCAACTATTTCAGTGCGGATGGAACTTTTGTCTGCAAAGGAGAGTCAGGAGTTGAAAATATGATAGAAGCTGTTAAACCTTGTCCACGTAACTGTGATGCAAGAGTTGGTTACATGACTTGTCCACAGTTGGGATTGGCAAAACTTAGTCAAGTATGTGTCAACTGTTGCAGTGCAGGAGAAGGTTGTAAACTCTATGGTTTTGATGGATCTTTACTTTGTACTGGTGGGGATCAGATTCAAACCTATTAATCCTCATAAGGATAGATGCCTTTTCTTTTTCTAGTTTGTACCTCTAATTAAATAAAACATGGCTGAGGGTATGTCTCTTAGGTAGTGTGTGATGCCACGGTGGATTTTTCCAATTTCCAATGTCTGTACTAGGTTTTCAAGAGCCTAATGAATGGAGTACTCGTTTATCTTACTAATTAAGTTTATATTCATGCATTGATTGTCATAAGATAATTACAATGGAATATGTGATGACCCGCCATGTCATCATGCCGCATAAGTATCATTTGGCATATATTAATGCCACGTGAAAGCTTGCATATGAAATAAACTAGCACATGTGAGAAGGTTCTAAAGAAATATGAAGATTTCTCATGGAAGACCTTAAAATCCTACGGAATTGCTAGGAAAATCCTTAGAAGATTCTAGCTATGTAGAATATTATAGAGAAGATGTGAGTTTGCACAATCAAAGGTGCACTTCTTAGGCCATGTTATTAGAAATGGTGAGCTATGCATGGAAGAGGCTAAGGTACGTGCTATCCAGGAGTGGGAGGCACCTATAAAGGTAACTGAGTTGAGATCCTTCCTTGGCCTTGTTGACTAATATCATCGGTTCATGAGTGGCTACTCAGCAAAAGTCGCACCATTGACTGAGTTGCTAAAGAAGAACAAGCCATGGGTTTGGACGGAGCATTGTCAAAAGGCGTTTGAAGGCCTTAAGGCAGCTGTAACAGAGGAGCCGGTCTTGGCATTACCTAACTTTTCCAAGACATTTGAGGTGCATACAGATGCCTCAGATTTTACCATTGGGGGTGTCTTGATGCAAGATAAGCATCCATAGCATATGAGAGCTGCAAGTTAAATGTAACGGAGCGCATTACACGGTGGAAGAGAAGGAGATGACTGCCATTGTGCATTGCCTTCGTACATGGCGACATTATTTGCTCGGGTCGAGGTTCGTGGTTGTCAAGACCGATAATGTAGCTACTAGCTACTTTTAGACACAGAAAAAGCTCACACCAAAACGGGCTAGGTGGCAGGATTTCTTGGCCGAATTTGATTATGTGCTGGGGTATAAGCCGGGCAAAGGTAATGTTGTAGCCGATGCCTTAAGCCGGAAAGCCGAATTTTCTACAATCACTTCGACAAGATGGGACATTCGTGAGGCTATAAAAAAAGGCATTCAGCATGATCCAATAGCCAAAAAACTTATTGAGTTAGCCAACCAGGCAATACGAGACGTTTTTGGGTCGAAGACGGCCTACTGCTTACCACAGGTCGGTGGATCTACATGGCTAAGTTTGGAGACATTAAACGGCGAATCATAAGGGAGAGTCATGACACAATGTGGGCTGGTCATCCAAGCCAACGCTGCACTAAGGCCTAAGTCGATTCAGTCTACTATTGGCCACGCATGCGAGATGACATAGAGTGTTATGTGCAGACTTGTCTTGTCTGTCAACGGGACAAGGTTGAGCAACAAAAACGCGGAGGACTTTTAGAGCCACTACCAGTTGCAGAACGTCCATGGGAGAACGTGACTATGGACTTTATTACTTGCCTACCGAAGTCCGACGGTTATGGTATTATTATGGTGGTGGTGGATAGATTTTTCAAGTATGCTACCTTCATGCCTGCCTCATCAGGTTGCACTGCCAAGGAAGCCGCCAAACTATTCTTTAAGAACGTGGTGAAGTATTGGGGCTTACCAAGGCATATTATTAGTGATCGAGACCCCCGTTTTACTGAAAACTTTTGGAGAGAGTTATTCGACATACTTGGCACGGAACTGCACTTTTCCACTAGTTTCCACCCACAAACGGATAGACAAGCAGAACGGGTCAATGCGTTACTAGAGTGCTACTTGAGGCATTATGTAAGCACGCATTAGAAAGATTGGGCAAGGCTCCTAGACATTGCCCAATTCTCTTATAACTTGCAGCGGAGTGAGTCCACAGGGCGGACACCATTTGAGCTAGCCACAGGTCAACAACCACAAATTCCACATTCATTACCAGCTGCGTTCGAGGGAAAGGGTTTGGGGGCTTATCATATGGCCAAAGGATGGGAGGAGCAGCTTGACACTGCTAAGTCCTACTTGGATAGGACAACTAAGAAGATGAAGAAGTTTGCGGACCATAAGTGGCGTCCCACGGACTATAGAGTTGGGGACATGGTTATGGTAAAGTTTAACCCAAGACAGTTCAAGGCACTACGGGGCATGCATCAGAATCTGATTTGCAAGTACGAGGGGCCATTTAAGATCGTCGCCAAGGTAGGCAAGATCTCATACAAGCTTGACATGCCATTGTATCTTAAGATCTACCCCGTCTTCCATGCCAGCATGCTTAAGCCATATCATGAAGATAAAGATGACCCGAGTAGGGGCCAATCAAGTCGAGCGCCTATGACTATCACCTCCTCATATGATAGGAAGATTGAGGCTATCATGGATTACCAGGCCAGGCGAAAACAAGGGAAAAAAGCCACCGCTATGTTTCTCGTCCATTAGAAGGGGCAATTACCGGAGGAGGCCACATGAGAATGATATGAAGACTTATGGAAATTCAAAGATAAGATTCGAGAGTTTATGCAGCAGAATTGCGCCGCGGTCGTCGCAACATTAGGTGGGGAGAGTGTGATGACCCGCCATGTCATCATGCCACATGGGTGCCAAATTGCATATATTAGTACCACGTGAAAGCTTGCATATAAAATAAACTAGCACATGTGGGAAGGTTCTAAAGAAATATAGAGATTTCTCATGGAAGACCTTAGAACCCTATGGAATTCCTAGGAAGTCCTTAGAAGATTCTAGCTATGTAGAATATTCTAGAGAAGGGACTTACTTGTAAATACTAAGGGCCTTGTGTAATAATTATTATTTACTCACTAGCCCCTACGCAAGTAGTATATAAAGGAGGTTATTCATTTGTAACTCACCAAGAAAACAATTCAAGTTCTCACTAATATAAAGCTTCCTTTAACAATTCTCTTGTGTTCTTTCTACCATTCTCTTAGCGATCTTTAAGTGTAGTAAGGCTGACTTGGCTTGTGCAAGATCGTGAGCAAATTGTCAAGTGCAGCACGTGTACTTAGTTAACGACTAAGGACATGACAAATATCTGTGTTTTTTTTTCTTCTTAAAAGTTACCCAGACTCTGAATTATGTTGTATTGCCAAAAAAGTACACTGGGGCGGGGGGCTAAGACCTGTCCTCAAAAAGATAAACAGTGGTGATTCCATCACCGAAAAATCAGGAAATATGAACTCTAGTATCCATGTTAAATACCATTGGTAATTACCTAACAAAAATGATACATACAAAGGTCGATTAGTATAATATCCAAATAAGAATTCATGTACAAAAATGGATAAGAATATGAAATATTCAATAATAATTTACGTGTTATCTTGCGTTGGCAACCCATCAATGACATGAATCTCAAAAGGATCAATGGCAGAAATTCCCATATGATTCTCCTTTGTGCCCCAAAAACAATGGCGATGAAGGAAATATGGGAGCGACACTGAATATGGCTCAATAGATCTCCGAACTGCACTATTTTGCCTCGCGCCACTCATGGAATCATATACATAAATGCGTAAATCATTGAATGACAGTCTCGCCAATGTCCAGTGCCACTTATCAAGACAAATTTGTAGGGAAAAGGACTTCATTAACATTACACCAAGGAACATTACATTTTAAAAAATACCCAATTATATACTCAGCAATTGGATATGTTTCAGTAATCAATCATGTCTCGATTTGTTTGATACAGTTTGGATTTTGAGAGCCAAACTTTACAATCACCCAGATTTTACCTTTTGGGGTGTCAGAGATGGGTTTGGCAAAACCCCTATGTATCATGTCCGATAAAAAACAATTTACATACACTTGACGGGGACATGGACCTGACCTCCAAACAACAAAAGATTAACCAAAGTCAATCTTCAAATTCATGAGTATATAACAACTAATACTTCTTCACTCCCATGATCAGGTCACAATAGTCTGTTGTTCCATCTTTCTGATTAGAAGTTTCTTCTACTCACCATATTTACAAATATTTCCCAGCATATTGCCAAAGGGACTATATGTTGAATAAGCTTGTGTATACTAGTGTTTGGTTTTGTATACCACCATTCTTGAGGATTCTTCTAAGTTTGATCACAAATTCGGACATAGAACCTTTTAAATTTTTTGAAATATATAAAATTTATATAGTTAAATACTACATAAAAAATACTATTTGTCACAATAATTAGCACTTCAAAATATTTAAAAGGAAAATAAAAAAATTGTGATCATGTTGACACTTTGCCGTTTATTATTTTTATACTCAACAATTTCAATGATGAGTTGATTTTAAGGATATTTAAAAAATATATAACATGCATTTATAATAAGATAAACTTGGAAAAAATAAATGGGAGACGTTAAAATATAGATTACTATAAATCGGATTTGGAATGTGGAATGTGGAATGTGGAATGTGGAATGAGATTTTTGAGTCCGAAAAATTCGACAAAAGATTTAAAGTGCAATTTATAAGATTTATAATGCACATACATATATATATATATATATGTGTGTGTGCGACTTATACATCGCAGTTAACAAATACGAGTTAATTCGATGATTACAAATTACACGTTATCCTTATTATTTATATATATATGCGACTTATACATCGCAGTTAACTTATACATCGCAATTAAAAAATGCTAGTTAATTCGATGATTACAGATTACACATTCTCCTTATTATTCCTGTAAAGAGGTTGCTGTAATAGGTTTAATCCAGAAATTAAAGAAATTCCAAAGCGGGGAGAAATGGCGCTACTGTTATCATTGTTAATTTGGATATTATGTGAGTTGGTTGGGATTATCATTTTATCCAATAATCTTTGTGACGATGTGTCCTAAGCTAATATAGTTGTATGTTTTAATTTTTAATTTTTTACCATAAATATGTAATTGAATTTTGCTGGTGTTAGAAATGAAAATGAAGGTCTTCTCGAATTTTTCGATGAAAGTATGAAGAGAGACAAAGTCGGCTAGGCTTGCTTATGTTTGATTTATGTCTGAGAAGAGATGTATATCTTACAAGAACGGGTCATACATTTGGACTTAGTTCTGAATAGGTTTTTTAAGTAAATTTCAATATTTTCGGTTGGGAGATTTTTAGTAATCCGATATACCATCAGAATTTTAGTATGGAGTCCGATCTCAGACCAATCGGCTAGGCCGTCTTACCTAAAGACATCCTGTCACAATTACAATCATCACCATGTGCATTGCATGGCGTCCGACGACCCGATCGACTAGGCCGTCATACCACAAAATCGTGTAGATCGACATCACCCGTTTTGCTTTGGGCTTAATTTACAATAAGTGGGCCTTAAAGCTTCAATTGATTCTATTGGTGCATATTCCTTAGTTTGTTACAATAGCTGTTAGGAGTAGACTAGTAAAATACGGTCACTTGCAAAGTTTGTTTAGACTAAATTCTATTCTTTTGTATGTATACATTACATTGTGCAGAAAAAAAAACATACAGAAAATTTCCAAAATTATTCTCAGTTCATTCTCTTCAAATTTTGCCAACCAGATAGCGAAGCACAGCAACTGCTGATAATACAGAAAGTGATGAAAAAAGTGTGCCTGTTGATAACCTGCCATTTGGAGTCTAAAGCTTCAGCTCAGCTGAAGGTTGCAGCAGAAAATGAAAATGAATTCTGCAAAGAATATTAGATTACGAGGAAGACTCCGTATTCTGCTCCAGTAGCTTTAGCTCCGGTAATCTTGAATAGTAGCTCAAGATATTGAAGGAGAGCCTTGGCGTAACTGGTAAAATTGCTGCCATGTGATCAGGAGGTCACGGGTTCGAGCTGTGGAAACAGCTTCTTGCAGAAATGTAGGGTAAAGCTGCGTATAATAGTCCATTGTGGTCAGGTCCTTCCGGACCTCGCGCATAGCGGAAGCTTAATGCACCAAGCTGAATTTTTTAGTTTTTTAGCTCAAGATCTTGCCAACTCATAAAAAAAGAATCTGATGGCTCTAACTCATCCATCGACCTTTATTCTGTTTCATCCTTCATGGCCAGAATTCTTAGTTTGCATGTTACATCCGGCTTGTTGTACTAATCGATCCGCTTGAATAGTACTTTTCTAATAAATTTATCTCTTTTCAAATAAAGCTTTACCTATTCCAAGTTATTGAGTCTTTGTAATAGATGAAGCAGTAAAGAAAGAAGAAAACAACAGCTGGTATTGTTTACCCTAAATTTCGAATAACAATTGAATTTATACGTAGTTTTAAGGATATGTGGCCTAATTTGATATAAATAACGAATAATATAACGAAAATTGAAATTAAGGGATAAATAGAGAAGAAACGCAAACCACCCGAGTTAGACACTCTTGGCCGTTGACTGATCCTTCTTGAGCAGAAACTGACTATAATGGGAATTAAAACAAGTTAATAATAAAATGATTTAAGAGAGCAATATATCACTATTTTTTCCTTTCTATTGATGATTGGTGTAAGAGAAATGTCCGTTTAAATGGTTCAACTCTCTCTTTATATAGTAGGGGAATCATACATCTGATAAACTGTTATACATATAATCATAGTGTAAGTTTTTAGAGCTATAAAAGACTCCCAGATGACAGAAGAGTTGAAACTTGACAGTGGGAGTGAAGTTGATTTTGCTTTCTAGTATAATAAATTAGAACCGTCAGATTCTTTTTAGACGAGTTGTCAAGATCTTAAGCAACTATTGAAAATAATTGGAGCTAAAACTGCTGGAGCAGATCCCAATCCGTAGAAAGGTGCTGATGTTTACTTGGGAGGCAAAATATGGAGTGACTCACATTTGGGAGATGTTTACATTAACTACAAAAACAGGAATTAGTGACGGATAAGTTCTGTAGCTAAACAGAAAAATCTGTCGCTATCTTATTTAGCAACGAATTAGTAACAGGTTATCAAAAAATTCAATTATCTACGAGTAATATAGCGATAAAATTCGTAAATAATTCCAAAATCAAGGTTTTCTTTATTGAAAGATGTTGAATAATCAGTATATGCGCTGTCCTTGACATGTTCATGTGTGATATAGCACGAGTACAGAAATATGATTTATAAGTTTGAAAAATACGATATAACATGTGTTGGTGTGGGGTATGAGAAGCTTGGACAACAAAAGGAGAGGAAACAGTGGGAAAAAAGACAGAAAAATTGACTCAGAAACTGTAAGAGAAACAGAGAATTAAGTACGGCCGGCCTCTGTATATTTGAACGAAAATACCGTGTCGTCCACCGGAGTCTAGAAGAAGGTGACTCGCGCAGAAAGCTGACTTGCTACCAAGCAGGAGCAAAAAAAGAAAGTTTTGAATTGTCCTCCACTTAAGACATTTTTCGGATATGGTAAATCTTGGACCAGTTGGAGTTTGGGCCGCTTTTGTTGTTGCAATTTTTGTCCAACCGTTGGCAGCTGTAATTATAAGTTTTCAGTAGAGCCATCAAAATGGGTTTGGCCCGTGAGACCAGCCCAACCTAGTTCGCTACTTGGGTAGAGTTAGATTAGGATTTTTTAGCCCATGTAAAATTGAGGCTTATAAGCTCGGTCCAAGTCAGATTGCTAGCCTTTGAGGCTTGATCGAGGTTGGGTCTGGGCCGACCGCGGGCCAAGAATTAATTAAATTCAAATTAGTTAACTATTAAATATTTTTTAAAAAGTAAAAAACTAAAAAAACTATTAACTAATAATCTCCATTCCCCAACCCAAGATTGTTCATTTACCGTTCCATATCAACTAGAATTTAGATTTTTGACATGCATGTAATATGACAAAATTAATTTTTCTTTCGCTTAATTAATAACGAACTCAAAAAGTTTTAGGTGCTCAATAATAATATTTTTTTTCAAAAGAAAATATTATTTTAAGTGATCAATGATCAGTTTGGATTACTTTAATATATTATTAATATTTAAACTACTCTTCAGTATAGAAAAAGATCAATTTCAATTACACACGAAAAAATTGACTACTAGCAAATTTCAGGAATTTTCAAATGATGTTAATCCTAAATTAAAAAATCTCGGCATATAAACTTATTGAAGTAATCTCTAAATCTGAGGAAAATGAAAGAAAAGTATTAAGAAAATATTCACGTAACTTTAAACTAGAAGAGTTAGAGATATAGAGAATTTGCATTTCAATTACGAGATTCCTCGTCAAATATCAAGCTTTTTGTATGCTCTAAGCAAACAAAAGTTGTTTATATGAATAATCAACTACGTCACAAAAAAAAATTTAAGAATTTAAAGAAATTCCTTTTTCTAAAAAAAGTTGAAAGGCTGGCCCGCCTTAGCCCGCTGCTCTCTTAAGGCTGGATTGTGCTAGCCATATTAAGGCCCATTCATATGGGGGGCCAGCACGTCCTAGCCCAGCAAATTTAAAAGCCCACGAGGCTTGGGTTGCGCTGGGTTGGCCCGTTTTGACAGCTCTAACTTCCAGTTTCCTTAATTTGGTAAGGCGTCGCGTTGCATCTTTAGATGGCAGTGTTGTACAACTTGTTTGGATGGTTCGTATATATCGTTTTATAATGTATCGTATCGTATAGTATTATATAGTATTGTATTGTATTGTTTTGATGTATACAATATTTGGATAGATTATATTGTTTACCGTCGTTTCATGATATCAAGCACCAATAATATGAAGGATAAACTTGCAATATTACAAAGAAAAAGTAAGGTGCGACGTAAAATTATTATATAAAAAAAAAGGGTAAAAAATAAAATATGATTATTAATAATAAGAAAGAATAATATGAGAGCAAAAATAAGATAACGTCGCGACCACACCAAATCGATCGTTACATGTACTAGATGTAAGGTAATGAAGTCAGGTTGCTGATAATGGGTGTAAAAGTACTAAATTAATATAACTTATCCTATATTTTAACTCTTGATTGTTTGGATTTGGATGTTAAATCATATCGATTCATGCTAATATAATGTGTTTTATGTGTAGGAATAAGATTAAAACAATCGGGGACGAAATCGGGGGAGAAAGCAAGCCAAAACAAGGAGAAAAGAGCACAAAAGAGGGAACCAGGCCACAGGCCAGCGCCCAGCGCTGCCTGTGGCGCTGGAGACAGAATCAAAGGAGAAGGGCACTGCCTCCAGTCCCCTGGACAGCGCCCAGCGCCCCCCAGGGGACTGATTCCGGAAATTGTCTCCTACTTCGTCTAGAAGACCCCTAAACCGACCCAAAACCTTCCCAACTCCTATATAAACATCCCTAAACCCATTTTGAAGAAGAAGAACGTGATTTTGGAGCAAAAGGGAGGCTAGGAACATCAACAACATCATCACTTTCTCAGTTCATCAATCAAAACTAGTATCTCTATTTTAGTTTTCTTCTTTAGTTAATTGTTTTTGTTGAACATGAGTGGCTAATCACCCCTTGTTCTGGGGTTGTGATTAGCCATGAATATTGTGTTTCTAAGTTGACGGATTCGTGTTAATAGTTAATGTGGATAAGATTGTTTCTTCAATTCTATGCTTAATTTCTTAATTGTTTTGGCCACCAATTAAGTTCTATCAATTATCTATGCTATGTTTGGGAAAACCAAGTTTAGATTAGAATAGGAATTGAAGAAAGCATGTTCTTAACTTTATTAAAAAGAGCGGATTCGTGGTTAAGATAGGAATATACTTAACCACCATGCTTAATTATATAATCGTGTTCTTCATGCATTCTTGCTAGATTAATTCCATAGGAATATAGGCATTAATCTTGTTAGGAATAGGCGAATAGTACTTCGGAAGAGGGCTATAAGTATCATTATCGATTAATTAGCAATCTTACATTAACTACATGAACGATAAGTCAATTAGAACGCAATAGGATTGGGAATATAATCACAACCCCGGAATCTTTGTTTCATTGATTACAAAATACATATTTGTTCTTTGCAATTTCTAGATTAAATTAGAATTTCAATTTAGAATAAACCATATACTGAACTCGATCTTTGCTTGATTAGATAACGATATTAGTTGTTATAAAGTAGTAACTTAAGTCCCTTGGGTACGATAATCCGGACTCATTGTCCTATATTACTTGTCGATCACGTATACTTGCGTGTGCGTAAGGAAGCAACAGTTGCCAAGTCTATATGGAAGTGCTTCAATCCCAAATTCATGTATTCCAAGTGTGTAGCATCTCATTTGGAAGACAAGTGTTCTCTTTCACATCTCTAACAACAAGCTTTACATGAGATGTCAAGTTGCTACACAAGTTTAACAATGGCATATATATCACTGTCGACTCCTTTAATGCTTAATTCGCGCAGGAATTTAAATTGAGTTGGAGTATTTTAAACAGGGGACTGTCTATAAACCTTAAATTCTCCGGGTCTGTTTGATGGGCTGTATTGAGTAAAATAATTTCTGTATAAAAATTTAATCTGTTCAATATAATGTTTGGTTGCTCAATTGAATTTACGCATACCTAATACATGAATTACTTAGGCTTAGTTAATACCAAGGAAACCAAGGGATTACTAATTCCTGCATTAACTATACCTGGATAAGACTCTAAAATTACTAAACCGCCCCTCAAACTCTTTTCCTAAATTTCTTTATATACAGAAAGAAGAATATTCAAGGGTATAATTGTAAAGAAGAATTTGTACAGTTTTAAACCAAACACAAGCTTAGCTTATACATTCCGTAGCTAATTTTTAATACAATGAACCAAACACTTGATAAAAAATAATCCCAGCGCTACAATCCCTGCATTACTAGTACCTGCATTATTAATTCCTACATTACTAATCTCTACATTATTAATCCCTGCATTACTTGTGTTCGCAACAAACGACCCCTCGATCTCAGGAAACATGCTTACTCCAACTTCATCTCTACCTCCATTCTTTTTTGGTATCAATTGCACTTCCTTCCACTTAGAAAGGCTAGATATATCGTGCAATAATAGTTCTTTTAAGTAATGAGATTACTTGGATATTAGAATTATTTGCTGCTTGATCCATTATAGTTAACTTCAACACAATAAAATGTAGGTCCAATGCGAACAATTTAAGTGAGTAAGAGAGAAATGTATAGAGATAGAGAGAATTGGAGAGATAGTCCCTATTCCTCTCGAATAGTAATAATATGGTCTTTAGTCTATGACGAGAATGACAGCAATCTGGTACACTTAATCACTGTGATAAATTAGGGAAAAAGACTTCATGATACCTTTATCGTTGGAGATGGTAGGTTAGGAATTCACGTTTTTAATTATATTTTACAGTCTAATTACTATACTTTGATTGTGTTTGAGCCTAATTGTTAGTACTTTGTACTTATTACGTATTTTATGCTGTGTAGAGTGTGATTTCGACTTGAGAAGCAAGTTTAAAGCTAAAATGGATGAATTGGAGCTTTAAAGTCTGAGTAGAAGCATATGGAATTAAGTTGGGATCGTGTTCGGGGTTGAGGACCAAGTCCGGATGTTAAAAATTGAGAAAAATAATTACTCTAAAAAAAATACACTACCGAGCCGCGAGGCACGGAGTGCTAGTGCAAAATTCCTCAGAGTGGAAAAAATTAACTCTCTGAAGATCCTCACTAATGTGCGGCCCCAGTATATTTTCGCGGTCCAATTATCCCACTTCGGGTCGGAAAGGGTAGATTCATCCAGGCCCATTCCTACATTGTATAAATACATCAAAAATATAATTTTTGGTGGACTTTTGACCTTGTGAGATTTTGGAGAGCATTTGAGGCTTCACGACACGCGTTTTTATCATCTTTCCATCAATTCAATACGAGAGTTTAGAATGTAACGTTGGATTGCTATTTTCTTATTCTTTAACTCTATTTGTAATGACTTCCTTCATGATTATGGAGTAGTTTCCCTTAGGGTTCCACATGATTTTGCGACTTGATTGTTATTAATAGATCTGATTATTGTTTGATTGCTTGAATTGATTGGAAGAGTTTTAACTCTATTTGTGATTTTATTCATTATCGTGTTTAATCGAAAGAGGAGAATAATATTGAATACTTTTGCAATGCATGTCAAAATAGTTTCTCTTAAACTATTCTTACCGATAGATTCTTGCAAATTTCACTGCAGTTCACATTAGCTTATTTGAATAGCTTAGGTTTGATTGAGAGAGGACCTGAGTTAGAATATATCACGCCCCGACCTCGGAGAGAGCGACCGACGCTCAACCGAGATAACCCGACTGAGCAAGTCTGTACAATACCTTCTACCCGAACTCCCATGAACAAAGAGAAGATCTATTTCTTTGACTAGACCAGAAGAAGATCATGTGAGCAACACCAATTCATTATTATTGGTTACATCCTTTATAAGTCTCAATATACATACATTTTCATAGTTTAAAGTGGAACATGTGGTACAAATACAACATTACAAGTTTGACTCTCCCAACACTAACATACAACCCACACTATGTCTACGGAGCCTCTAATAGATATAAAAGAGTACGATAATAGTGCCGGCAACAAGGCCCCGGCTATATCTCTAAACATACTACACAAGAAACAAAAGGTACACGACCCTAAGATGAAGTGGGCTTGCCAAGTCAGCTGGGAAGAGGGTGTACCGCTATCACTGATCAAAGTTGCGTGTTATGGAACCACCTGCATCCATTAAAGATGCAGCACCTCGACAAAATGAACGTTAGTACATATGGAATAGTACCAGTATGAATGACTAAACACCCTCTCAATAGAACGAGTAATAAAGCAAGGGAGAACAATTATAGATTCAATGGGAGCCTCAAACAACATCAAGACATTAAATTAGGAGCAAGACAAGTTTTTAATAAATTTTCATATTTTAGGTTGGAAGATCTTTAGCACCGATATACCATCATGATTTTTGGCACGGAGTCCGATCACAGAGCGATCGGCTAGGCCGTCTCACCCAAAGACATAAAACACAATCACAATTACTGTCAAGATATCTATCGTTATCTCAATCACAACCTCAAGCACGATTACAAACATGTGTGCAGTATGGCGTCCGATCATGACCGGACCGGCTAGGCCATCTTACCACAATGCCGTGTGGATCGACATCACCCTTTTCTATCAATCATCTCCTCCCATTTAAGGGAAATAAATTTATCACATCAATCTCATCCCAAATGTTTTGACTCATTGGTCGCATATTGGAACCTGAGGCTCGATTCCCCCACTTCGACTGGTATTAAGGCTTCGGCACTGTAGACCGATAAAAATGGAGTGACCACGGTACTAGACTTCGAAGTCGTACGGTATGCCCATAGGACTTCGCACAAGATTTCCTTCCATTTTCCTTTGGCATCGGTCAACCTCTTTTTCATGCTTTGAAGTATGGTCTTATTGGTTGATTCCGCTTGTCCATTCCCACTAGGGTGGTAAGATGTTGATAGTATCTTTTTAATTTTGTGATCTTCGAAGAATTTATTCACCTTGCTGCCAATGAGTTGTTTCTCATTATCGCACACGATCTCGGTCGGTACCCAAATCGACATATTATATGGTCCCAGATGAAGTCGAGGACTTCTTTTTCTCAGACTTTTTCGTACACTTGAACTTCGACCCATTTGGAAAATTAATCGGTTATGAATAGTATGAGTTGATCCTTACCGAGTGCCCATGGCAAGAGATCGACGATGTCCATCCCTCATTTCATAAACGCCCATGGGGAGAAGATCGAGTGTAGTAGCTCTCCCAGTTGATGATCATTGGTGTGTATCTCTGGCAGTCGTCGCATTTTTGTACGAAGTCCTTCGCATCCTTCTCTATTTCGATCCAATAATAGCCGGCACTATTAATTTTCGAACCAAAGATTCTGCCCCCGAATGGTTTCCACAAGTTCCTTTGTGAACTTCTTCAAGGCGTACTCGGTATCTCCCGGTCCCAAGCATCCGGCTAACAGGCCGTCTACGTTCTCCTAAACAATGCCCCTTCAACCAAACTAAACCTGGCAGCCTTGGTACACATGGCTCTCGATTCTTTGGGATCCGAGGGCAATTTCCAGTAGTCTATATACTTGTTCCTCCAATCTCAGGTTAAACTCGTTGAATTTACTTCGACGTAGCCTTCTTCTACCATCGACTTCATGAGCTATATGACAGTTCCCGAACTGAATTTCTCGTCATCAACTGATGAACCCAAGCTAGCCATTCTCAGCCTCAATGTTCAAGTGAACATATTGAGAATTTGACATTTTTAAGTTGACCTGAAATTGAGACCTTAAAGAACAAGTGTAAAATAGAGTGTATTACGGAGATTTGTGTCAAACCGCCATTATTATCCTTAGCCCCATGGTGGGCGCCAAACTGTTTACCCTTAAAACAGATAATAATTAAATTTGTAAGCGGTTTTAAGAATATGTGGATTGATTTAACACAAGTAATAAAAAATGTTAGATAAGTGAATTAAAGATGAAATAAATAACCAAACCAATTGTGACGTTGAATCCGGGCTCGAATTTAAGCTTAACAATAGTTTTGCCCACGACCGAACCCTCGAATCGGAGCCAAATGTATATGAAGAGCTATGGTTAATATATGGTTAAAATGAGAACCTTTCAATAGCTAGAAAGCACGGAAATAAATTTATATTGCCTTGATAAGCGTGTTACAATGTGTCTATTGAATAAGAAACTTCCTCTTTATATAGTAGGGGAATTTTATCCCTAGACCAATTCTAAAAAAGGCAAAAATCTTTCTTGTATATCAACCACTGATACGCTACCGGTATCGTGTGAGATCCACCCCGTGATATGCAATTGAGTGCGGATATCACGGCTCTCGGATAGTCGTGTGCAACTGTTTTTAAAATTTTTCGAGGTCTTGGAGCTCGTTCCGGGTTCGGGGGATGTTGTCTTGTCAGGTCCGATGACGAGTACCCCATTTCAGTCTCGAACCAAAGAGTTCTCAGATTCAATTTCTATCTCATACATTCATACTGCGTTTGATTCACCGAGGACTCGGGGTGCCCTGACCCCGAGTTCACCTGTATACACTAGTATTTCAAGATAAATGAGGTGAACTTATGAACTTAGACAAGTTTTCTGGTTAGCAACTTATGAACTTTAGTCAAATTTCTATCGTACTCTGCACTTTTGTATAGATTGGACATTTGAATCTTATTTGATTATTATAGACAAAAAAAAAACTTATAACTTTTGATACTAATTGTTTATATTTCAAAAGATAATACGACTATTTAATTTTAAAATATTCATAATTAATTAATTAATTCTTATACGGTGAATTGTGTGGAAAGTTGGCAAAATTCATAAAAGTCCCAAGTTAGTTTTGCTTATTCCGTACTATGGACAAACTATACTCTCTCAATTTAAATTTACGTGAATCTATATAACTGGACATAAAGTTTAAGAAAAATAATTTTTTTTAAAATTATAGTGTAAAATAAAAAAAAAAAAAATATATATATATATATATATATATATATATTTTAATGTGAATATAAATCATTACATAAAAATAAATTGTTCGAAATGAATCTTTCTTTTAACACAGATTAAAAATGAATCAGAGGGAGTGTTTCATAATTCGTACTATCTAGACATGAATGTGTCCAAGCAGTTCACATCATGGCACATGGCCCTAATGTTTTAGCATATGCGATCGAATAATTCCCTAAAAATTTAAGAAGAGATTGAGATTTTGATTGTGATGGTAAATATCACGTTACGATGTAGCATTGTCATTTGCCATTTTTGCACCCACCTTTACACATTAGAGAATCACAAAAATAACAAGTGATTGTCAAGATGCGGAAACTAGGGATGGCAAACGGTACGGTGCTGTACGATACGGATGCAATATGAATTTTACTTTAATCTGCAAAAATTTAACCATTACATTTTGCTTTGCATAGTATTTTTACCCACGTCTACTCATCTCACACCCACACTTGCAACCATGCTTCGGTACTCAGGATGGGTTGGTAACTCACAGCGGAAGGTATTCTACCCAATAAGGTTGATACTTAGGATCTTGCTTGGACGAAACGGAAGATATTGTCAATAAATAGAAGTACATCTTGTTCATTAACATCTCGGAAATATTCCATCATAGTTAGGGCAGTTAAACCAACTCTCATACGAGCTCCCGGTGGTTCATTCATCTGACCATAAACTAGGGTCACTTTTGATTCTGCAATATTTACTTCATTAATCACTCTAGATTCTTTCATTTCCATGTAAAGATCATTTTCTTCCCGAGTATGTTCACCCACTCCACCAAATACGGATACGCTCCCGTGAGCTTTAGCAATATTGTTAATCAATTCCATAATAAGTGCTGTTTTACCCGCCTCGTCCCGGCCAGCTTGCTTTTTTCTTCTTCTTCATTTAGTAAGTTTTATTTCTTTTTGATTTTTTGATTAGAATTTTCATGTCAGTTAAGAATTTAAGGTGGGTGCGACTAAATTTTTTTTCCTTCTTTTTTCGGGCAGTAGGCTAAGAAGAAGAAGATAGCTAATACTAGGTTTTAAAGAAATATCACATGCTATTCTAATTATGTCTCAATTCCTCTGAATTTTTAGACTTTTCATTTGAGATGTTTAAAAATATATGACAACACTCTATCATTAACTTCTCAACAAGTAATTCACTATTTCAATTGGAGTGATAAATTGCATAAATCAAAACCCCCAATAACAAAAATGTTGAATTTCAAAACATTCACAATTAATTAACATGTATGATGAGAATTGAGAGGTAACAACTATTAAAATTGTCAACAAAAGAATGTGTTTATAATATCGAGATGATATAGTATAACACTAGACTGTTGCAAGCATCAAAGCTCTTCAATCAAGCCAAAGTCATAATTGCGTGATTGCATCATTAGTATATGTTTTTTGCTTGGCTAAACCCGTACCACTATTAGCATTAACCCGCAACTCGCAAGAACTTTTTTTTTAAAGAAAATCAACTCGTCGGTACTTCTGGATTTAAAGGTACGAGAAGAGGAACACCATTTGCTGCTCAAACCGCAACAGCAAACGTTATCCGTACAATAGTGGATTTCGCTTGGTGGGCCGGGAATGCCCGACTTATCAATTTATCCGATAAACTACTAGGAGCTCATATAGCCCATGCTGGATTAATCGTATTCTGGGCCGGAGCAATGAAACTATTTGCACACCACTTCGCATATGCACAAGCTCAAATTTGTACGGCCCTACCTAGGTTGAAACCTTTTCTGACCCCGGTCTTGCATGCCCATTACCATCTCTAGCGAAAACGGTTAAATCACCATCGAAGTAGACGAAATAATATGTTTACGTATCACGAGATTTCTGGTCCTTCCGTTATGCAAATCTGATAGTTTTACCCTAGGACATTTTACCCTGTTCGACCTCAACAATCTCATTCCAGATATCATGGCTTCGAGTTCCAATTCGATGATGCCCAGTCTCGACCTTCGTTCCTTGATGCCTCGACCCCGGCCTATCGAACAGTAATTTTAATCGACACCAGCCGTATAAATTCAAATCTGATTTATCCCTACACAAGCAATCCGAGTTCGACCCCAGACATATAAAACAACTAAATTCACTAAAATAAACTTCTTCTATTTAATCACATAACGTATTTTTCTATGAAGAGGTGATACGTGATAACTCTTGAATTAATTATAAAGTATAATTTTTCGACAAAGAATTCAGAGGAATTATCTATTACTTTAGTATGAGTGAGCGTGGATAACCTCAAATATTAACATAGGGCAAGTCATTTCATAATATTGTGATATTTTGTCGAGGACAATAATTTGTGGTGCCCAACTTTTGGTGAGACCTCAACATCAATAAATAAACAAAATAAAACACGTGGTATACCAAATGTTTCTTTCACCTTTTGGCTAAATTTGTAAACAAAAATAATTCAAAACAAAAAAGATGAACCCTCCATCTCTTGATATTGTAAAATTGTTACTCCACAAAAATATCAATAATTTGTAAAAATCATGTTTACTGAATTTAGTTTTTGGAAACTTTAGTCCTTGAATATTGAAAATTGTTAATTTAATCCTTGTAATATATGAAATGGATGGAATGAATTTAGGCTCAAATTGTCATCCCTAAATTTTTAATATATATATATCCTCGATTTTTATATTTTCGTATGCTATAGTCCACGCCTTTCGCGTGGCCCCGGGAACCCGGACCCGAACCCCCTAAAATTTATCCGCACATTAGGAAAGTACCTAAAGAACGTGTGACAGCGATCCTCGATGACGGTTCCTTATTTTTTGGCATTTTTAGGCAATAAAACGAGAACTCGGCCCGATTTCTATATTTTCGTGTGCTATAGCCCACGCCTTTCGCGTGGCCCCGGGAATCCGGACCCGGACCCCCTAAAATTTATCCGAACATTAGAAAAGGACCTAAGAAGCGTGTGACAGCGACCCTCGATGACGGTTTCTCATTTTTTAGTATTTTAAGGCAATAAAACGAGAACTCGACCCAATTTTTATATATATATATATATATACCGTAGTAGCACCACGTGACAATCTAATGCCAAAAAATTATTGAATAGCTATCATGAGAATAGATAGTACGGCTGGATAATGAATTTTTTAAAAGAGGAACTTACAAAGAATACTACTTATTTATAACTTGTTTAAATAAGTTATAATTGCTTTTAAAAAATTATATTAAATACAATTTATTTTAAATTCTACAATATTTCATATTCTTAATATATTTTTTAAGATTCTCTAACCTATAATGTATCCTAATATATATCTCATGAGATTTTCTCTCGTCTAAAAGATATCTATCTGTATTACATGATTTACTAATTTCTCAATTAAAAAGTTCGAGTATGTCCCAATATCACTATCCTCAACCCCCTCCCCCCTCCTCNCTACATATATAAGTCAACCCCGAATGCGAAGAAAATAATATGTCACCCCTGTCCTCCCTCCATCCTCCTATAAAATTTGGAAACAATTTAGCTTAAGCTTCCGATTTTATTTTTAATGGGAAGCTTTTACAACCACACAAATACTCTGGACCCCTTTTTAACTTCTTTAGGATCATAAATTTTAAAAAAATTTATTTTTTCTTAAACTACGTACCTAATCAAACAAGTTCACATAAATTTGAACGAAGGGAATAATATATTTCTTAATCACCTCATTTGACTTCTCCTTACAACAATCACTATATATCATATAGTAACAATATATAGTAATATATTATATATAGGATATTATATACTTATATATGTGTATACAATATAATATTAATTAAAGGAAGACTGTAATAATATATTATATATAGGATATTATATACTTATAATAATAAGAATCAAAAGCTTACTAATGGTCTTAATTTTTATATTTATAAAGTTTCAAATTGGGAGTTTCTCAAGTTTGGGGGACTAGAAATTCTTTCAAAATTCAAAAAACAATGAATAATATGGTACCTATTTTATCTGTCGATTAACCTGTTTTTTCTTCGTATTGTGAATCGAATCGGATAATTTATTTATTTTTTCATTGCCTATTTTTTACCTGTCTTATATCCGGCCCGACCTGCCAGGTGGCCACCCCTATGCCGTACTATCTATTCAGATGATAACTACTCAATAATTTTGTTGGCATTAGATTGCCACGTGGTGCTAATAGTAAATAACTAGATTACAAAGTACAATAATTATTTCGTTAACTCAATAATAATTGTTAATTATAGAACGGAGTCCCCACTTCTCATTTGCACGTGAATGGATTTATTTAATTGTACTGAATTTGTCCACCAGCCGCTTTGTCTTGACGTGTGTATATATATATATATATATTCACATTGCAAACAATAATATGTAGGTTTTGGTAATTAATTATAGATTTAATATCCTAAAATTTTCTAAATTATTATATTTTTATTAGTTTTCTACTTAAATAATTCGGTATCCTCAAAACCCCCAAAACTATATTATTTTTATATTAAAAAGCCCCCATTGCATTCTTAGAGGTACGTGTAGTATACGCTCCTAATTATTTAAAAAACGTGTCATGTAGCACTACATGTGGCTATTTAACTTAGCCTAAAACTCGCCTAAGCTATCACTTTTTTGTCAATTACCTACTTAAACTATCTGGTATCTCCAAAACCCTCTGAACTATATTTTCTTATATATTAAAACCCCATGTTGGGTTTTTAAATGTGCGTCTGTCTAACTATATTAACATATAAGTAGTAAAAAGCTTTTTTAATAGTTTATTCATGATGTATTACTCTCGAATGATTGATTAATTTTAGGAGTTTTGGCCAAAATAATATTTAATGTACTGTGTTAATTTTAGGTTTAGTTGTGATTGTGCTCGACTGAATAAGTCCTTATTTATATTTACTTTATAGCACAGTAAAAATATAAATAAAGGCATATAGTGTTGCATTTCTTAAAATCTCTTACAATACATAAAAGATTACACAAATTAAAATTTAATGAAAAAAATAATTGGCCAACAATAACATTTTTTAATTTCAGATTACATAAAGAAGGTTCAAATTATTCAATTTTACTACAAGGTGTTGAGTTTAATTAGAAGATTTAAATTGGTATTCTTTCAACAATATGTGTAAGACATGAAAGAAAACTAAAATAAGAAAGAGAATAAATCATTTCATACAAAACAAGAGAGGAAGAAATTTTTTCAAAGGAACCCCATACGAAGAACCGAAGAAAAAAGGTTAAAAAATAAAGAAGAATGTGAAAAATAATGAAGAAAGATTAAAAAAAATAAGGAAGAATGATGAAAAAATAGGAAGAAAGGTGGATGTAACTGAAATAAGGAGAATATTTATTTAAAAAATAAATATGAAAGAGGATTAGGCTAATTAACCATTATTTATGTTATATGAGCCAGTTTAATTACTTTTTTCAGCTGTCATATGCTTCCAAGCGAATATTTACACACGTTATGTTAGGTCAACAACGATAAAATTTTAATATAAAAAATAATATAATTCATGAAAGTTTTAGTGATACCTAATAAAGGAGAAAAATTTATGGAACCGAGTCCCCACTTCTCATTTGCACGTGAATGGATTTATTTTATTGTACTGAATTTGTCCACCAGCCGCTTTGTCTTGACGTGATTTTATGTACAGAGAAATTAAAAGTAAACTAGACGTTTATTATTTGTTTCGGATAACAATTGAATTTATACATAATTTTAAGAATATGTAATTTAGTTTGATATAAATAACAAATAATATAATAAAAATTAAAGTCAGTAAATAAATGAAGAAGAAATACAAACCATAAGCCTTGTATAATCCTGGCCTTGATTGATTTCCTCCAAGATGAACAGTAACTATAAACGAAATCAGATGAATAAAGTAGTATCTAAAATAATTAAAGCAGACTTTTTTTTCTTTGTAGTGATGATTTTTTTTTTTTTTTGTGTGTGATGCCTTAGAACAATTACGTTGCCCCTTTATATAGCGTGAGGATAATCTTTTATACAAGGTAAGAATATATTTACAAGGTAAAATATCTCTTGATGTGCTAATTTAACGGTCTTATTGATTGATGCCGTGATTCCCGCAGAGATGCTTACTTATCACGAGGTTTCCAGTCCTTTAGTTATTCAAATTTGATAACTTACCCTAGGACATTTCCCGGAATCGAACTCAATAGGTTCATCTCGGGTACCATGGCTTCAAGTTCTGATTCGATGTTGTTCGGTCTCGACTTTCAATCTTTGATACCTCGATATTCCTGCTTCGATGTTATTCGGTCTCGCTCTTCGATCTTTAATATCTTGACCTCGGTTTACCGAGCAGTAATTACAATTGATACCAACTGTATAAACTAGAGCCCGATTTGTCCCCATATAGGCGGTCTAAGTTCGACCCCATACACCAGTTAATGCAATTTCTTAAATATTTTAATCTAACTACTTAAGTTAGTTTTTAAATATTAAATCAAATTAAACAAAAGAAAGCACAATTTTTGCCGTATGCACTTTTATTAATTTATTAGGTTTTTTCGATTTTAATATGCAATCACAGAAACCTAATTAGTTGATTCTTATTTTTGTTCTGGTTCAAAGAAGAGACCACTGCCGTCAAAAAAAGAGAACATGACAAAGTTTATCACCAAAAATTAATTGAGTTGCTTAGAATATATATATATATATATATATATATATATATATATATATATATATATATAT
>MCJB01022162.1:0-13567 GCA_002018475.1 Nicotiana obtusifolia | reverse complement strand
TCCTAGAAATCCAAAAGCTTGTCCCCGAAATTGTGATCCAAGAATTGACTTTGGAATTTGTCCGCTTTCAGAAGAAAAGAAGGACAATCAAATATGCACCAATTGCTGTGCAGGCAATAAGGGTTGTAGCTCTTTCAGTGCTGATGGAACTTTTGTTTGTAAAGGAGAGTCTGATCCTAGAAATCCAAAAGCTTGTCCCCGAAATTGTGATCCAAGAATTGCCTATGGAGCTTGCCCGCGTTCAGAAGAAAAGAAGGACAATCAAATATGCACCAATTGTTGCGCAGGCAGGAAGGGATGTTACTACTTCAGTGCTGATGGAACTTTTGTTTGCGAAGGAGAGTCGGATCCTAGAAATCCAAAAGCTTGTCCCCGAAATTGTGATCCAAGAATTGCCTATGGAGTTTGCCCGCGTTCTGAAGAAAAGAAGGACAATCAAATATGCACCAATTGTTGCGCAGGCATGAAGGGATGTAACTACTTTAGTGCTAATGGAACTTTTATCTGTGAAGGAGAATCTGAATATGTAAACATAGTGGAGAATGAACACCAGATGTCCAAGGTTGCTGTTATCTAAGTCCTAACTGCTAATCTGTATCTATGTATGAAATAATGGCATGGCAATATGCTGTCTCATGTAATCTGTAATATGGCTGTGGAGCTTTTCCACTGCTTATCCTTGTTTATAAGTGTTTAATAACAAATGGAGCACTAGTTTGTTCTAGTTAGTGATGCTTTTGTTGCATTTCTTTCATATATTATGTGAACTTTTGTTTTTAGTTGATTGTTAACTTCTCTAGCAGCTACAGGGAAAATGCAAAAGTTTAAATCTAACTAGTCTTCTTTAGCTCAGTTAATGTGAAAATCTGCTGAAAATAGTATGACACTGCTCACTTGTGGCTGTGCTTCTGCAAAAGATCAAAATTCACATTTCTTTTTTCTTGAGCATTAGAGGGAGTATTTTGTTTTCCGAAAATTGAAATTTGTTCGAGTGGGTATTGTTGGAAATTTGAAATAGATTTAGTATTTCTTAAGGAGTTTGAATCTCAATTTTGAACGATTTGGTGGATTTTTGAGATGGGTTTAATTAAAAATTAGAAGTATAAGATGAAATATATATCCCTGTGTATATGCTCGTGCATCATCTGTATATTCCATATATAGCAAATGTGTATCCCATAAATACACGTGAGATACATGTTTCTTTACTTTTCTAGGTTTTCTCCTAATATTGTATGTCATTGATGAATTTTTTTGCTAGTTTTTATAACATGACTTAATGACTAATTGTTGGTAAATGGTATCTATTTTTTTCGCTTAATTTCTATAGTTTTCCCTCCCATTTACGTGCATAGGTTCCACGGAAATGATGAAAATTATTAAGAATTTCTTTTTATATTTTTGAGAAAATTTAACATATTTGGTCACACTGCTGTATACGGTAAAATACACTATGTTAAGTGGTTGCTTAAGAGAGTGACACGTGAAACTTAAGACGGGGGACAGTTAGAACCAAAGGCAGTTAGTTACCGGAAGGAATGACACTCATAAAGAGGTAATAAATACCCTCCGTCCGTTAGCATTTTATGGAGAATATTCCACAGCATTTAGTGCACTGCCTGTTTTAAAAGGATATGACATTCATGCATGCCGTTACACATTTTTTAATGGCCCTCATAATTGGCATTGAAGAGGGACTTGATCCTAGGTCCTTATTCCCTAGGTTTAACTATAAGTAGTGAGCTCTACTACCATTACAAGGGGACGACTTTTCTGGAAAACATACATTATAATCGATTAAGAGCTTTCTACAATTTTACTTTCTTATTCCTTGGTTTCATCATTTTCTGCATGGAAGCTCTGCTCCCGGAATTATTATTTTTCGTGATCTCATCTTCATTTCAAAGCTAAGTATTGCACATTTTTAAAATTATTTTATATTTCAGGATCAAATTAATTCACTTGTCTAGAAATCACGTATAAATTCAACTGTACTATTTTACGGGTAAACAGTTTGGCGCCTGCCATGGGACCTAGACAGCCGTGTAATTAAGTTAATCCTTGCCTATTTTACTAACGTGTTTCGATTATTTGTCTTAGCAAAAACTATAAGAAATGGCAGATAACGGTGTTAACAACACGCACAATCCTGAGGTTCAAGGAGACCATCCTCATTTCGAGGATTCAATTAGTGACACCCACAATGAGGGGAACGATGCCACATCGATCCACGACAGGCGGTACTCGCGATATGTTCGGGAGGCAACTCCCAATGATGCTGAAGAGGAGCATGTTGTGATGCGGTAAGGGTCCTATAAGAGCAACAAGTAATCATTCTAGGCCACCTTGCATGGAAGGATAAAGTTATGACGGAATTGAAGCAGGCTTTATCGGGAGCTTCCAATAATGCGAATAGACTAAATCCAATTTCTCCCGGTGCTCCCGTAAATCAAACCACGCAAAGGGTCGACAACAACACCCCGAGGGGCGAGGTTGGTTTCGATATGGCTGGGGGGAGCGGATGCGGCCCCAATAACAAAAACGATCCCTTCAAGAATGAACTCTTACGGTTTATGAGAGAAGTGAATTCCTACATGGACCAAATCCCAGGAGCACCACCGGTGCTGAAAGGACCGGACTCAAAGAAGCATACTCAGTTGCCGTACAAACCAAGTGCGGCACCAGAATTTATCCTGAAACGGTTTAAGATGCCCGACATATTGAAGTATGATGGAACTTCTAACCCTCAGGAGCATATTACCACCTATACAACGGCGGTGAAGGGGAATGATTTAGCTCTCCATGAGATTGAATCTATTTTGCTGAAAATATTTGGACAGACTCTCACGAGGGGAGACTTGACATGGTATTCACTGTTACCCAAGCATTCCTTTGATTCCTTTGACATGCTCGTGGATTCTTTTATTAAGGCTTAGGCTACGGGCCAGAAAGGTGCAGGCCTGGAAAGCCGACATTTTCAGAATTGCACAAGGAGAATTCGAGTTACTGCAAAAGTTCGTTACTCGGTTCCAAAAGGAGAGGATATTGCTCCCGGTGGTTCCGGATGAATGGGTGGCTGAAGCATTCACCAAGGGCCTGAATCCGAGAAGTTCAGACGCTTCTCGAAAAATGAAGCAAAACTTGCTTGATTTCCAAGCAATGGACTTGGACGGATGTCCACAACCGATACGAGTCGAAGATAAGGATCGAAGATTATCAGGTTGGCTTCCTGTTGTCGGCAAAAGGGCGGGAGAAGAATAAAGAAAAATCAAAAGACAATTTCGACATGGACAGACGGTCTTCGAGGGGCCGGGTTTTGACCTACGAATGGACAGAAGGCCGCGGAAGAGGCTTCCGTTCAGCAGACTGGTTCGCCACTAACAGAAGGACTGATCATTGTTGGAACAATAAATCGTTGCAGGACAAAGAAGCGTCAGGTACGCAGGATCCTTCTTATCCAATATAATTTCAATGTTAGTGTAGTAGAGTTGGTATCAGTTATGAGAAACGTCAAAGAAGCATGGTTCCCTAAGCTGATAAGATCCGAACCCAGCCAGAGGTATCCCAACTTGTGGTGTGAATACCACAGGATGAATGGCCACTGGACTGGGGGCTGTCGACATCTCCAGGAAGAAGTTGTGACACTATTGAAGATTGGTCATCTCAAAGAATTCTTAAGTAACCGGGCCAAGAACAACTACGGTCGCAACCGGGATAACGTTGAATTCTCGAAAGCAGGAGAAGATCCCTTTCGCCAGACAATCAACATGATCTTTGGGGGGAACGAGATCAACGGTGTCACTTTCTCAGCAGCAAAAAAGACGAAAGTATATATAACC
Organism: Nicotiana obtusifolia; assembly: GCA_002018475.1. Taxonomy (NCBI): domain Eukaryota; kingdom Viridiplantae; phylum Streptophyta; class Magnoliopsida; order Solanales; family Solanaceae; genus Nicotiana; species Nicotiana obtusifolia. Next base: position 9,728 of record MCJB01022162.1, on the reverse strand, counting down.
CATAGCAAGAGATTCCGGAAAGTTGCTGAAGACGACATCACTTTCACAGAGGAGGACGCAGGCGACTTGTTGTTACCACACAATGACGTATTGGTAATTTCGTTAAATGTGCTAGACGTTAAAATCAAACATATTCTAGTGGATCCAAGGAGTTCGGCCAATATAATACAACGGAGAGTATTGGAGCAAGCTAAACTCACTGAAAGCTTTTTAAAAATGGGTCAAATATGGATAAGAACCAAAAGCTTACTAATGACCTTAACTTTTACATTTGTAAAGCCTCAAATTGGGAGTTTCTCAAGTTTGGGGGACTAGCAATTCTCTCAAAAGTGATCATATTCAAGAAGCAATGAATAATATGGTACCCATTTTCTCCATCGATTAACTCGTTTTTTATTCGCATTATCAATCGAATCGAATAATTTATTTATTTTTTTATTGCCTATTTTTTACCTGTCTCATATACCTGCCGACCTGCCAGTTGGCCACCCCTATGCCGTACTATCTATTCTGACGATAACTACTCAATAATTTTTTTGGCATTAGATTGCCACGTCGTGCTACTCAATAATAATTATTAGTTATAGAACGGAGTCCCCACTTCTCATTTGCACGTGAATGGATTTATTTAATTGTACTGAATTTGTCCCCCAGCCGCTTTGTCTTGACGTGATTTTATGTACAGAGAAATTAAAAGTAAACTAGACGTTTATTATTTGTTTCGGATAACAATTGAATTTATATATAGTTTTAAGAATATATAATTTAGTTTGATATAAATAACAAATAATATAATGAAAATTAAAGTCAGTAAATAAATGAAGAAGAAATACAAACCATAAGCCTTGTATAATCCTGGCCTTGATTGATTTCCTCCAAGATGAACAGTAACTATAAACGAAATCAGATGAATAAAGTAGTATCTAAAATAATTAAAGCAGACTTTTTATTCTTTGTAGTGATGATTTTTTTTTTTTTTTTGTGTGTGATGCCTTAGAACAATTACGTTGCCCCTTTATATAGCGTGAGGATAATCTTTTATACAAGGTAAGAATATATTTACAAGGTAAAATATCTCTTGATGTGCTGATTTAACGGTCTTATGATTGATGCCGTGATTCCCGCCGAGATGCTTACTTATCACGGGGTTTCCGGTCCTATAGTCATTCAAATTTGATAACTTACCCTAGGGCATTTCCCGGAATCGAGCTCAATAGATTCATCTCGGATACAATGGATTCAAGTTCTGATTCGATGTTGTTCGGTCTCGACTTTCGATCTTTGATACCTCGATATTCCTGCTTCGATGTTATTCGGTCTCGCTCTTCGCTTTGATATCATGACCTTGGTTTATCGAGCAGTAACTACAATTGATACCAACTGTATAAACTAGAGCCCGATTTGTCCCCATGTAGGCGGTCCGAGTTCGACCCCATACACCAGTTAATGCAATTTCATAAATATTTTAATCTAACTACTTAAGTTGGTTTTAAAATATTAAATCAAATTAAACAAAAGAAAGCACAAATTTGGCCGTATGTACTTTTATTAATTTATTAGTGTTTTTCGATTTTAATATGCAATCATAGAAACCTAATTAGTTGATTCTTCTTTTTGTTCAAAAAAAGAGAACATGACAAAGTTTATCACACAAAAATTAATTGAGTTGCTTGGAATATATATATATATATATTCACATTGCAAACAATAATCAGATGTAGGTTTTGGTAATTAATTATAGAGTTAATACCCTAAAATTTTCTAAACTATCATATTTTTGTCAGTTTCCTACTTAAACAATTATGTGTCCCTAAAACTCTCAGGACTATATTGTCCTGAATATTAAAAAGTCCTCATTGCAGTCTTAGAGGTGAGTGTAGTATACGCTTCTAATTATTTAAAAAACGTGTCATGTAGCACTACACGTGGTTATTTAACTTAATCTAAAACTCCCTAAACTATCACTTTTTTGTCAGTTATCTACTTAAACTATCTGGTATCTCCAAAACCTCCTGAACTATATTTTCTTATATATTAAAACCCCATATTGGGCTTTTAAATGTGTGTCTGTCTAACTATATTGACTTATGGTTTGTAAAAAAAATTTTATTTAGTTTATTCATCATGTATTACTCTCGGATGACTGATTAATTTTAAGAGCTTTGGCCAAAATAATATTTAATGTACTGTGTTAATTTTAGTTTAATTGTGGTTGTGCTTTATGCTAAACTCCAACTGAAGAAGTCGTTATTTATATTCACTTTGTAGTACAGTAAAAATATAAATAAAGGCATGTCGTGTTGCATTTCTTAAAATCATCTTATAATACATAAAAGATTACACAAATTAAAATTTTGCAAATGAAAAAATAATTGGCCAACAATTACATTTTCTAATTCCATATTACATTAAGAAGGTTCAAATTATTTAATTTTATTACAAGGTGTTGAGTTTAATCAGAAGATTTAAATTGATATTCTTTCAACATTATGTGTAAGACGCGAAAGAAGACTAAAATAAGAAAGAGAATACATCATTTCACAGGAAACAAGAGAGGAATTTTTTTTTTTTAGAGGAAATCCATATGGAGAACCGAAGAAAAAAGCTTTAAAAATGAAGAAGAAGGTGAAAAATAAAGAAGAAAGATAAAATAAAATAAAATAAGGAAGAATGGCGAAAAAATAGGAAGAAATGTGATTATAGCTGAAATAAGGAAAATAATTATTAAAAGAATAAATATGAAAGAAGATTAGGCTAATTAGCCATTATTTATATTATATGAGCCATTTTGATGACTTTTTTCAGCTGCCACGTGCTGTCAAGCGAATGTTTACACACGTTATGCCAGGTCAGCAATGATGGAATTTTAATATGAAGGGACAATATGGTTCATGAGGGATTTCGGGGACATCGAATAATTTAAATAAAAAACTAAAAAAATATAGTGAAATAACTTCGATGAGAAGAAAAAAGAAGGCGTTAAGAGACCCTCCTGGCCCAACCCTAGACACTCTAAGATCCTTTTTCAAACCTGCTCACATTTCGAGTCAAGAAAAAAACGGCTCGAATGGTACGATCCCTCCATCACCCCAGAATGAAAAGGGTGATCTCGTAGTTCTTGTTCTGTGAAGATGCGTTGTTAGGTGCTCCATTTTATTTGTCCCCGGATTCCATTATCAAGAAGTATATCCACAGCTTCTTGTACTAATTTCTCCTGACACATTACTAATTCTCCTGGCGTAAATTTACTTGTTGTTAATAGATCCATAAGGGTATTGTTCCGATAGATAACTCTTGATGGGGTTTTAGAATATTAAATCTTAATTATATGCATCAAATAACTAATAGTTTTTGCTCAAAAGGACTGTTTTACATGTGCACTTGGAAGTGAAAGCCACGTTTATTTACATTATTATAAATGAAAAAGAGTCGTCAATATCAAGTCATTTTCATGTGTTGTTTGATTGGATGGCTCATCTGCTATAAATAGATGCATAGCATTACAACTCTCCATGCTCAAAAAGAAAAACAGTAAACTCAGGAGATAGTAAGTTATGGCTGTTCACAGAGTTAGTTTCCTTCCTCTCCTCCTCTTATTTTGTAAGGCTTTTTCTTTTCAGCTTTCTTTAAGGGAAAATACATAAAATCTCCTCGAATTAGTCCGTTATAATCTTTAATTGTGTGAGAGTCCTATTATCTCTGAACTCGCTTGAAGTGATATTATTATGTGAGAAAGGTATAATCTTTAACTGTGCGAGAGTTTAATTACCTCTGAACTCGCTTGGAGTGATATTATTATGTGGGAAAGTTATAATTTTTAACTGTGCGAGAGTTTAATTACCTCTGAACTCGCTTGGAGTGATATTATTATGTGGGAAAGTTATAATTTTTAACTGTGCGAGAGTCCTATTACCCCTGAACTCGCTTGAAATGATATTATTATGTGGAAAAGTTATAATTTTTAACTGTGCGAGAGTCCTATTACTCCTGAACTCGCTTGAAGTGGTATTATTATGTGGGAAATCGGGTATAGATTCAAAAGTCCCATTATAAAGCAAGTCGCAAACAAAAGTTCCTTTCACAAACTTGATGAGTAATATAATCGAGGCTTTCAATAAAATATAAAACAAAGTTTAGTAACACATCCAATATAATCCCATAAAATAGAGTCTAGAAAGGATAGTATGTAACGCAAACCTTATCCTATCTTGTGAAGATAGAGCGGCTGTTTCTAGTAAACCTCGACTCAAGGAAAAATTAAGAAGAAACTGAAACAACAAAATAGTAGTTTTTGAAATGAGTTAATATCCTAAAACCCGCCTAAACTATACAACTTTTGTCAGTTGCCTATCTAAATTATAACATGTCCCCAAAAACCCCCTGAACTATATCCCCCTTAATAAAAAAACTACCTCATTGCATTCTTTCTAGTGTGTATAATACACGCTCCAAATTATTTTTAAAATCTGCCATGTGGCAATCTACGTGGATATTTATTTAGCTTAATCTAAAAAATAAACTTAATTAAGATTTTAATACTCTTTATTATATCATTGTGCAAAATTACATGATAAAAATTAAAAAAGAGGGCTAGGGTTAAAAGTAGTGGGTCATTCGGCAAAAATGCTCTCATTGGGGACTTTGCTCTCATCGGAGAATAGCTACACCTTCTCTCAGTAGCGATTTTCTCCATTAATCTTGATTCTAACCTCAGTTGCTTTGTCTATTCTTGCCTCTGTTCGAAAATCGAGATAAAAACTTGAATGTTGCTCCTGAATCGCTGTAGAAGATTAGAGTTTTGACAAGAGATAGAGAATTTCATATGTATTCAGTATGAAGAAATGGAGAAGAAAGGTGAAAATGGAAAAGAAAGATAAAAAGAAGAGGAAGGAAGGTGAAATATAAAGAAAAAAGGAGAAATAAAAAGAAATATAAATTTAAAAAAAAAAAAGTCTAATTAGCCATTAAACACTGTCATGCGAGTCATTTCAATGGCGTTTTTTACATAAGCGACGAAAGAGTTTTATAATGAAGGGGATATAATTTAGAAGATTTTGGAGGATATACAATAATTTAGATAGGCAACTGACGAAAATTGTTCACGGAGTTAGTTTCCTTGCTCTCCTCCTATTATTTGGTAAGGCTTTTCTTTTCAGCTTTCTTTAAGGGAAAATACATAAAATCCCCTCGAACTAGTCCGTTATACTTTTTAACTGTACGAGAGTCCTATTACCCTGAACTCGTTTGAAGTGGTATTATTATTTTTTTTCTTGGCTAATCCTAGTTTTAAGAAATATGGTAATTGCCATGCACCAATCTCGTTGAACACCAACAAGTACTCGTGTAAATTCGCCCTTGGGCGTTATATGGAAATAATAGTATCACTTCAAACTAGTTCACGAGGGTAATAAGACTACTACATAATTGAAGGTTCTAACTGATTTAAACAGACTACTTTTAAGGAGGATTTTATGTATTTCCCTTTCTTTAAGCTTCTCACTTACCCAATTATTTGAATCCATTGTGCAACACTCATAAGGTAATTAATTTGGCTATTTTGTAGGAATGTCTCTGCTTGTAAGCAATGTGGAACATGCAGCTGCCTTGGCATATATATTGCCTACGAGTTTTGCCCTGGTTCCGAAGAAAAGAAGGATATTGAGAGATGTTCCAATTTCTGGGTAGGAGAGTCGGGATATCCAAAAGCTTGTCCCGCAAATTGTTGCCTAGGCGGGAAGGGATGTTACTACTTTACTGGTAATGGAACTTTTATCTGTGAAGGAGAATCTGAATATGTAAACAAAGTGGAGAATGATCTCCAGAAGTCCAAGGTTGCTGTTTTCTAAGTCCAAACTGCTAATCTGTAGTCTATGTATGAAATAATGGCATGACAATATGCTGTATCTATGTATGAAATAATGGCATGGCAATATGCTCAGTCTCATGTAATCTGTAATATGGCAGTGGAGCTTTTCCACTGCTTATTCTTGTTATCAGTGTTTAATATATTGTGTGCACTTTTGTTTTTAGTTGATGATTAACTTCTCTAGCAGCTACAGGGAAAATGCAAAAGTTTAAATCTAACTAGTCTTCTTTAGCTCAGTTAATGTGAAAATCTGCTGAAAATAGTATGACACTGCTCACTTGTGGCTGTGCTTCTGCAAAATATCAAAATTCAAAAAAAAATTTCTTGTGCATTAGAGGGAGTATTTTGTTTTCCGAAAATTGAAATTTGTTCGAGTGGGTATTGTTGGAAATTTGAAATAGATTTAGTATTTCTTAAGGAGTTTGAATATCAATTTTGAACGATTTGGTGAACTTTTAAGATGGGTTTAATTAAAAATTTAAAGTATAAGATGAAATATATATCCCTGTGTATATGCTCGTGCTGTTGAAAATGTCAAAGTCCCACATCGGTAGGTAGACATATTTGGTTGGGATTTTTTCCCTATAAAAGGAGGCCTAATGTTTAGAATTTAAACACACCTCTCATTTGCCTTCATATCTTCTTAAGGCATTTGTATCTTCTCTCTTTAGTATTATTTCACTTGTATTTTTGGAGTGGAATAAAATATTGGTTGTGTCCGAGGAAGTAGGCAAAATTGGCCGAACCTCGTAAATTTTGGTGTTCCTTTTATTGTTGCTTTATTGTCTTATTTATTATTTGGTGGTTGTCATAATTTTGGTATAGTAGTTGTGACTTATTCACACTATATACATTTGGCTTCTGCAACAATTGGTATCAGAGCCAAGGTACTGTCTAAGTATGCTCTGTGGTTGCAGCATAGTCTGATCTTCCACATCAGAAAAGATTTATTTTGGTAACTGAGTCAAGGTTCTGTCTGAGTATGCTCTGTGGTTGCAACTTAGTTTGATCTTCCACACCAGAAAGGAAATAATCTTGTTTTGTGTCGTCAGCTATTAAATAATATTTTGTGTCAAAATGGGAGACGATAAACAAGAAGAATCTACATCAAGTGTCAATAATACGTCATCGTTGGCATCTTCGCTTATGACAAGAATTGTGTCAAATGCGAAATTTGCGGTAGAAATTTTTGACGGGTCAGGACATTTTGGGATGTGGCAAGGCGAGGTTCTAGATGTTCTTTTTCAACAAGGGCTAGATATTGCCATTGAAGAAAAGAAACCAGATATTATTGGAGAAGAAGATTGGAAAATTATCAACCGTGTTGCTTGCGGTACCATTCGATCCTACCTTGGTAGAGAGCAGAAATATCCATACACAAAGGAAACTTCTGCAAGTAAATTATGAAAAGCACTGAAAGATAAATTTTTGAAGAAAAACAGTCAAAATAAATTGTACATGAAGAAGAGACTGTTTCGCTTCACCTATGTTCCTGGTACCACGATGAATGAACATATCACCAGTTTTAATAAGTTGGTCACAGATTTGCAAAATATGGATGCAACTTTTGATGATGGTGACTTGGCCTTGATGTTGTTGGGGTCACTTCCTGATGAGTACGAGCACCTTGAAACTACTCTACTCCATGGAAATGACGAAATTTCTCTCAGAGAAGTTTGTTCGGCTTTGTACAGCTATGAACAAAGAAAGGGAGAAAAACAAAAAGGCAGAGAAGGAGAAGCACTGGTTGTGAGGGGTCGTCCTCAAAATCAAACGAGGACAAAGAAGGAAAGATCTAAGTCTAGATCTAGACCCAGCAAAGATGAATGTGCCTTTTGTCGAGAAAAAGGGCACTGGAAGAAAGATTGTCCGAAGTTGAAGAATAAGGCCAAACATAACAATGGAAAGGCCATTATGGATTCAAATGTAGCTGATTGTGATGATTCAGACTTCTCATTAGTTACAATAGAGCCATCAACATCGTCATGTATATGGTTGATGGACTCGGCTTGTAGCTATATGTGTCCCAACAGGGATTGGTTCGTGGATTTTCAAGAAGGAGAATATGGAGTCATCCACACAGCGGATAACAGCCCTCTTACCTCATATGGCATTGGTTCAATACGATTAAGGAACCATGATGGAATGATCAGAACATTAACAGATGTTAGATATGTACCGGATTTGAAGAAGAATCTCATCTCTTTGGGAGCCCTAGATTCAAAAGGGTTTAAAATCATTGCAGAAAATGGAGTGATGAGAGTATGCTCTGGTGCATTAGTGGTAATGAAGGCAAATCAAAAGAAGAATAACAAGTACCACTATTGTGGTAGTACAGTTATTGGGACAGCAACAGTGACATCCAGTGACGAAAAAGAGACGGAATCAACCAGGCTATGGCACATGCGCTTGGGTCATGCTGGTGGAAAATCTTTGAAAACTCTATCAGATCAAGGATTGTTGAAAGGAGTAAAGGCTTGCAACTTGGAGTTTTGCGAGCATTGTGTCAAAGGGAAACAGACAAGGGTAAATTTGGTACAGCAATCCATAATACTAAAGGCATTTTGGATTATGTACACTCTGATGTTTGGGGTCCTTCCAAAACACCTTCATTGGGTGGGGAGTACTATTTTGTAACCTTTGTTGATGATTTTTCCCGAAGAGTGTGGGTGTATACAATGAAGAGCAAAGATGAAGTGTTGAGAATTTTTCTCAACTGGAAGACGATGGTGGAGAATCAAACAGGCAGAAGGATCAAGTGTATTCGCACAAAAATGATCATTTCAAGAAAGTCTGTGAAAATGATGGCATCGTCCGACACTTCACTGTCAGACATACACCACAACAGAATGGAGTGGCAGTACGTATGAACCGGACCTTGCTGAAGAAGGTACGGTGTATGTTGTCCAATGCTGGCTTGGGCAAAGAATTTTGGGCTGAGGCAATTACATACGCATGCCACCTCATTAATCGTCTACCATCTGTTGCTATTGATAGCAAGACACCATTTGAAAAATGGTACGGAAACCTGCTGTAGATTATGATTCTTTGCACGTGTTTGGCTCAACTGCATATTATCATGTGTCAGAGTCAAAATTAGATCCAAGGGCAAAGAAGGCTATTTTTATGGGGATTACTTCTGGAGTCAAAGGATATCGCTTATGGTGTTCTATGACAAAGAAAGTAATATTCAGCAAGGATGTTACCTTTGATGAATCTGCTATGGTAAAGAAGGTAACAGAAGATACCAAACAAAATGAGGGTGCTTCAAAGCAGGTGGAGTTTGAGGGAAAATTTATTTTTCCTACACAAGAAGCAGAGGAGGAAACAAATGAAGATTATCCTCTAGAAGAAGAGCCAGTAGAGAGGGAGATTCCAACTCAGGAATCTCAACAACAACTTGAATCAATAGCAACAAGCAGGCCAAAAAGGACAATAACAAAACCTGTTCGTCTCATAGAGACGGTCGCTTGTGCCGCCTCAATTGTAGCTGATGATGTTCCTGCCACTTATAAAGACGCAGTCCAAAGTTCAGAAGAAGATAAGTGGAGGATTGCCATGAATGATGAAATACAGTCCCTTCATCAGAATCATACATGGAGATTGGCCAATCTCCCGAAGGGAAAGAAAGCAATTGGGTGCAAATGGGTATTTGCAAAGAAAGAAGGATTTCCTAACCAAGAAGATGTTCGCTACAAAGCAAGATTGGTGGCCAAAGGATATGCTCAGAAGGAGGGAATTGATTACAATGAAGTGTTTTCTCCAGTAGTAAAACATTCCTCCATTAGAATTATGTTGGCTTTGGTAGCACAGTTGGATTTGGAACTAGTTCAGATGGATGTAAAAACTGCATTTTTACATG
>MCJB01022151.1:50128-78105 GCA_002018475.1 Nicotiana obtusifolia | reverse complement strand
TCATATTGTACTAAAAAAAAAAAAAAAAAAAAAAAAAAACAGAACGCATAAACTCACTGTTTCCAGCGCCCAGCGCTGCCTGCGGCGCTGAAAACAGTAAGTTTTTTTTTGGTGACCAGGTATGTTTTCGTTCTATTTGTTTTTAATTTTGACCCATACCCGATTTCGTCCCCGACCCATAACCCGATCCCCACTCACAAAATAACCCTTTTTAATATCAAAACCCACCCGTTTTCCCTCACACTCACACACGACATAAATACCCCACTCTCTCTTTGCTGTTTCGTTTTCTTCTTCTACTCCACAGCAAGTGCCTATCTTTTCTCTAAGTCTCTCTAATCAGGTATGATTCCTTCATCTTTCTTCTTCTTCTCTTTTATGTGTTTAATTGTTATTTTTGTGAATAAGAACTACATATTCCCATTTCCCACATTCCCCTTAGAATCATCTTCTTCTTCACCTTTTCTATGAATTCATGTTTTGTTACATTTAAGCTGAAATTTTTGGTTGGTATTTACTGTATCGAAGTAGTAAACTAATAGTCCCTCTACTTCGTCAAAATCCGGGAAGGTGACTACACTTCACCATAGTTAAGGATGAAGAATTATTTTTGTGCACACCACTTGTTTGCTTAAATGCTTAAATGACATTTTCTTAAGTCCGATGAAGTCTGAGTATTCGGACTTACTTGTATATGCATTTCGAAGTACGTGTGGGGTCATTTGGGGTGATGTATCCGTACTGCAGGGTCGGTTTTTTGATTCACATGTATTCTACATCCTATGTATTCATAATGTATGTTGTCTAATTAGTACTCCTTAGCCTTTGTATGTCGCTTAGTCGCTTTCACCTCTAAAGTTCCGAACTTTATTCGTATTTCATCCTTGACACTCACTTACATTACCATGTTCATTAAAATTCACACACGGGGAAGTCTTGAGTACCCGTTGCTTATCCTGCACCCACTTGTTTTATACGTAAAAATTTAAGTGTGGGGTCCTTTCATGACATTGTAATACTTTGTCTCATTTTTCTACTTGTCATATTGCAGGTAGCTATGGCACGTGACGGAAATAAAAGAAAGGCACTTGGCAAGGCATCAACTACTGACCAAGCTCCGAAGAAAAGAAAACAGGGCGAAGGATCTTCTCGCCAAGCAAAGGGAAAACAAGTCGATGAAGGTGCACAGCACATCCCTACCAGGCCCCGACCCCGACTTGACTTGGTTGATGATGATGCAGCTACCTGGTACCGGAATTTTGTGCCAACGGGACGCTATGTCTCGGAGATGGGCATCAACACTACTTTATTGGAAAGGCGATTTCCAGATATCCTTGCTCGACTCCGCCTATCGAGAATGGAGAGGTTTCTTGAATGCCCAGGACCGGCGAACCTAAGTGCAGTTCAAGAATTATATGCTAACTGGGACTTCCATCGATCCAGATCTTATGTCCGAGGTACGAAGGTGCCATTAGGAAGGGAAGATTTATGCCGGTACTTGGGAGTTGCTAATGCTGACCCTCAGCGATTGCAACAATTGATCCGCAGCCCGCCCTATCAGCTCATCCGGCATATGCTATGTGGCGTTGATTCCAACGCCAAATGGAACAGGAAGCAAGGCAACATTCACCTCTCCATGGTCCGTGCTGACTTTAACGAAGCTGCCAAGGTTTGGCAGAACTTCGTGCAGGCTAGGCTGATGCCTGCCGACCACAGCAGTGACTGTATAAGGGCCAGAGTTTGCTTAATCTTCTCCCTCATGACGGGCCGACCAATCAATGTCGCTGACATTATGCTCACGGAGATGGCTCGTACACGATTTGGGGGCCAGATACGGAGGCTATATTTTGGCAACCTCTTAACCCAATACATGAGGTTTCTAGGAGTCCCCGAGTATCCGGGGCATGATGAGGTCGTGGAGGTTCCACCAGGGCTTATGGATATTACGTCCGTTATGGAGCCTGCATCCAAGCTCACCCCGGCGGCTCGGTTTGAGCGAGACGAGAGTATTACCCGATTCATGTTTAATGCTATGAATCTGGTCATGACCCGAGTAGGCATTTCTGATGACGAGCGCCTCCGTATGCGTGATGATCTTACTGGCACAGCAAAAGAACTGCTGGGCATTGCTCCTGGCAGCCCAGTTCATTCCGAGGAAGATTCCAACACCATACAGGGCTCGGATCATGAGGGAGATGATGAGGATGACGCCACCGGACCGATGGCATTGGTACCCTTTGGCATGGATTCCGACGATACCGGCACAGACTGAGGGGAGTTTCCCTTTACACCCTCCTTTGCTCTTCATTATTTTTTATGCATCGGGGACTATGCATGCTTTGAGTGTGGGGTGGGGGGAAAATATTTGTCGTCTCGTGCCGTGAATTCTTAATGAAAGTGTCTGTCCAGTGACTTTTGAGGTGAAGTTTATGGTTTTTCTTTTCTTTAGTTTTGAATGTATTCTTAGTATAATTGTTGTTAAGTGGTTTATTGTGAAGTTAGAATGATTAATAGTTTTTGTGATTCATTATCTGTTTTCTGTTTTTCGTGTTAAGTAGTATTATAAACTTCGAAAAAAAAAAGAAAAAAAAAAGAAAATATATATAGAAAAAAAACCGAAAAAATATGTAATAGATATATAGTCCAGTTTTTTCCTGACGACGGACTATTTTTCTTGAGGGATAAAAATTGGATTGAAAATAACAAAAAGATTTTCCTTTATTTTTAGATAATAGGTAATTTTTCCTTGGTTTTTCTTAGGGCACCGGTTCTTTTCCAAGGATGTAATCCGAACCGGGCAACTTTAATTTTTCTTTTAGGATTAGTAGTAGGAAAAACTAAGTAATAATGAGCTACTTATTGACACCGTTTATGCTAGTTCAATAAGTTATGACACATGATCTAAATTCCCATAAGTTAAGTGTTGAAATAAGTCGAAGGAAAACAACCCAATTTGTGACGCCTCTTCTCAATTATTGACTTGCTTAACAGATAGTGTATTTATGCTTAATTATTTCAATTGTATATGCTTGCTTAACTCGACATGTGAACAAAACCGTTGTAAGTGAATCATGTGCATTGTGTGAGTGAGATTTTGATCCTCTGTGTTATCTCGTATAGTCTAGAACTTGCCCCGTGTGTTAACTAAAAAGAAATTGTAAGTTGGAATAATCTAAGAAATGATATAGGCACTTCTTTGTTTGATTTTGGATGTGCTTTGTCGCATCGAATATAAATTTATCCATTGTTAGCCCTTTTGAGCCTATGAGCCTCTTTCTTTGTGTACCTACATTACAAGCCATTCCCGTTATTTTGTTCTTGAATTTAGCCTTAATTGAACCTTTACCTCCGAAGCACTTAGTCGCTAGAAGAAGTAAGGGCGGTTAGAGGGATTGTCTTGTGAAAGAATGGAACAATGAAAGAACTTGTTGGCTATGTGAAGTTAAATTGAAAAAATCACTAGCGGATGAAAAATGTGTGTGGAGGATGAAAAATAAGAAAGAAAAAATTTGATGATGAAAAAGAGAAAAAAAAATTTGATATTGGAAAAGATATGAAAATATTCACCTCCTATTGTAGTATGCTAAGTGATTGAAAAGAAAAGGGCTATGTATATGAGACAAGTTTAAGAATTTGGAAGAAAAAGAAGTGTTTGAATAGTGAGTGTAGTGTATTAAGTGCTTAGGAGGACTAGTCACTACTACCAAATATATCCTACCCGTCCCCTAGCTTACATTACAACCCGACAAAGTCCTACTTGATCTTAGATTTGACTAACTCAATTAGTGGAAGTCTACACTACGGGCAAGCTTATGGTACTCTATGGGAGGCATACGAGTTCTTTGTGAGAGTGAGAGTTTGTTATGAAAATTTTGTGTGATTCCATTCATATATATATATATATTCACTCTTCATATATTGGTGAGGCACATGATTTCATGAACAATTGGTGATGTATGCATTGTTTTGTTGGGTAAGTATATGAATTGAAGTAGCTTAATGTGGCAAGTCGGCTTTTGAGGTTGGGTGATGACAATTGGGGTGTTGAATATGATTGAATTAATGAGATTAATTAAAACTTATGGGAATGATATGGATAACTTATGTGTTCATACTTGTTCAACTAGTATTGATTGTGTTCAAGAGTATGAATTGTTTTAATGTTGAATGTTTCGTGCTTAGCTTAAGAGTTAGTAGTTGGGAAAGGTTGGTTAAAGTCCCATTGCTCGAGGGCGAGCAAGAGTTTAAGTGTGGAGTGTTGATAATTGGTAGAAAAGATATTAAATGATGTATAAATTATCCCATATTTAGCTCTTGTTTGTTTGGATTTGGATGTTAATCACATTGATTCATGTTAATATAATGTGTTTTTATGTGTAGGAATGAATTAAAAGCAATCGGGGACGAAACCGGGGAAAAAACGAGCTAAAACAAGAAGAGACGGACAAAGGAGGAAACTAGCCCACAGGCCAGTGCCCAGCGCTGCCTGTGGCGCTGGAGACAGAGAGCACAAAAACGTTTCTGCCTTCAGTCCCCTGGGGGGCGCTGGGCGCTGGCCAGGGGACTGACTTCGGGATTGTTTCCTACTTTGCCTAGAAGACCCCCAAATCGACCCCAACCCTTCCTAACTCCTATATAAACACCCCTAAACCTATCTAAGAGGGGAAGAACATGATTTTGGAGCAAGAGGAGGCCTAGGAACATCAACAACACAACAAATTCTCAGTTCATCAATCCAAACTAGTATCTTTATTTTAGTTTTTCATACTTAGTTATTTGGTTTTGTTGAACATGAGTGGCTAATCACCCCTTGTTCTGGGTTGTGATTAGCCATGAATATTGTGTTTCTAACTTGATGAATTCGTTTTAATAGTTAATGTGGATAAGATTGTTTCTTCAATTCTATGCTAAATTGCTTAATTGTTTTGGCCATCAATTAAGTTCTATTAATTATCTATGCTATGTTTGAGAAAACTAAGTTTAGATTAGAATAAGAGTTGAAGAAAGCATGTTCTTAACTTTGTTAAAAGAGCGGATTCGTGGTTAGGATAGGAATATACTTAATCACCATGCTTAATTGGATAGTCGTGTTCTTCATGCATTCTTGCTAGATTAATTCCATAGGAATATAGGCGTTAATCTTGTTAGGAATAGGCGAATAGTACTTCGGAAGAAGACTATGAGTATCATTATCGATCAATTAGCAATCTTACATTAACTATATGAACGATAAGTCAATTAGAACGCAATAGGATTGAGAACATAATCACAACCCTGGAATGTTTGTTTTATTGATTACAACACACATATTTGTTCTTTGCAATTATTAGATATAAATTAGCGATACAATTTAGAATAAACCAACTATTCAATTTGATCCTTACCTGTTAAATAACTATATTAGTTGTTATAAAGTAGCTAACTTAAGTCCCTTGGGTACGATAATCCGGACTCACAATCCTGTATTACTTGTCGACCACGTATACTTGCGTGTGCGTTAGGGAGCAACACATGGTCCTAGTTCTTCCAATAATGAAATGGGCCGTATTGAGAACATGTTCAAGCAAATGATGGAGAAGAATAGCAATTCCGATGCTTAACTTGCTTCACACAACACATCGATCCGCAACTTAGAAGTGCAAACGGGACAAATCTCTCAAGCTTTAAATTCTCGTCCTAAAGGGGCACTACCAAGTGACACGGTAGTGAACCCAAAGGGTGGGAACAACACGGGGCATGCCATGGCCGTTACTACATGAAGTGGAAGAGGGAGGAATGCACCCACCTCAAGTCAAAGGCAACTTGTGGATGATGAACAAGTGGTAGAAGAAGAAGAGATCCCGAACAATGGGGTGCAAGCAAATGATGAAGTGCGCATTGATATTGATGACAATGTGGGAGAGTTTCAAGAGGAAGTGAACCCGCCTAGGGATCATCGGTAGTGCAAAAGGCTAAGACATCATTGCCTAAGACTCCTCCATATCCACAAAGGCTTGCCAAGCAAAATGGCGAGAATCAATTCAAAAAGTTCATTGACATGATGAAGAGTCTCTCAATAAATGTGCCATTAGTTGAAGCCTTAGAGAAAATACCCGGTTATGCAAAATTTATGAACGATTTGGTGACAAAGAAGCGGTCGATGAATTTTTAAACTATCAAATTCACACATCAAGAGAGTGAAATTGTACATTTGATGGCTCCTAAATTAGAAGATCCCAGTGCTTTCACAATCCCTTGTACCATTGAAAGTACCGAGTTTGCTAAAGCTCTTTGTGATCTTGGGGCGAATATCAATTTGATACCCTATTCGGTCTTTAAGACTTTGGGAATTGGGCAACCAAGACCCATATCTATGAGATTACAAATGGCCGATCGTACCATGAAGAGACTGTTGGGAGTTATTGAAGATGTATTTGTTTGTGTTGATAAGTTCATTCTTCCGGCGAATTTTGTAATTCTCGATTATGAAGTGCACTATAAGGTGTCGATTATTCTTGGAAGACCTTTCCTTGCTACGGGGAAGGCTCTTGTTGATGTGGGTCCGGGTGGGTGATGAAAAGGTGGTGTTTCACGTGTGCAAATCTATGTGGCAACTAAATAGCAATGAAGTATGTTCTTTCATGGATTTGGTGACCGACATGATTATTGACGATACAAGTGCCACAATTAATGTGGGTGATATGTTGGAGGCCGTCTCGCTCAACTTTGATGATGACGAGTGATGTTTAGCTTAAAGCATATATATTTCTATGTATATAGCCTCATATTTGACTCTCATTTCGTGAAATTGATATGTTAAATGCTATGATTTATATTAATTTGAAGTGTTTTTATGTGTAGGAATGAGTCGAGAGCAATTGGGAGCGAAACACGCAAGATTTGAGCCAAAACGAACAAGAACGGACAAATCTGAGCATTTGGGCGCCACAGGCAGCGCCTGGCGCCATTTGTGGTGCTGGAGACAGAATGCAAACTGAAGGCAGAGCCCTGGTGGGCGCCTGACGCTATCCAGGGCGCCGGTGACGTGATTTTTTCCAACTTCACCCAGGACAAGATTATTTCGGCCCTAGACATACCCAACACGTATAAAAGCAAGACTAAACCTATTTTTGAAGGGAGGGATGCCACTTTGGAGCAAAAACACACACGGAATCGTGAGGAAGCGAAGAATTCTCAGTTTTCTTCAATCTTTTTCTAGTATTTTCCAATTGATTCAATATTTATGCAATTGTGTGATTATACTATGAGTGGCTAAACACCCATTGTTCTTCTGGGGTTGTGATTAGCCATGAATATTGTTGTTTAACATTAACTTAACCTTGATTATAATTCACCAACATATGGTTGTTTCTTCAATTTTGTGTTTAATTGCTTAATTGTCTGGCCAGCAGTTAGGTTCTATTTACTATCTATTTACTATCTATGAAAAAAATATACTTCTTTCCTCATCTACTTGGCATCCTCATAGGTCCACATAGATCTATATGAAGGAGATCGAGTGGCCTTGAGGTGCTCACTTCCTTTTTGGACTTGAAGGAGGTCCTAACTTGCTTTCCTCTTACACATGCATCACACACCTTGTGATCCTTCAACCTTGACTTGGACAGCCCACGTACCAGGCCCTTCTTGACCAACTTGTTCAGCAACGAAAAGCTTGCATGTCCCAAATTTCTGTGCCACAACTCAACATCATCATCAACAGCAGTCAAGCATGTAAGATCCCCATTGTTCAAGACTCAAAATTAGCAACATAGATATTTTTGAATCGTTTTGCCATCAGAACCACTTCACCAATTACAAGACTGGTAACTATGCAAGTCATTGATAAGAATTCAACTTTGTTTCCTTTTTCGCAGATTTGAGAGACACTTATTAGGCTGTATTTCAGGCCATTCACAAACACATTCTCAGTTGAGTGAGTAAGTGTCTTTCCAACTCTTCCTACTCCCAAAATGTATCCTTTATTGCTATTGCCAAAGGACACCCTCCCTCCTTGAAGGGCTTTAAGTGAGAGAAAATCATCAGTGCTTCTAGTCATATGCTTAGAGCAGCCATTATCCATATACCATCTTTGCCTGCTTCCTTTCACTGCTCCCTGCACAAGGAAATCAGAGATTAGACTTATGAACCCAAACAAGTTTGGGTCCCTTGTAATGAAGGAAAGGGCGAATTAAACTTCTTCTTGTCCAAGAAGGCATCATACGTTTTTATTGGAGGGACTAGGTTCCTTAGCAGTAGGTACTTTTTCAGCAAAAACTTTGTTTTTCTGTTGGGATTGAAATCTAGCTTAACAAGATTCTTTAAAGTGCCTAGTGTTGCCACAATGAATGCAAAGCCAGTTATCAGGTACAGTAACGTACTTGCTATGTGGTTTATAAGGAGTCTTTTCCCTTTGGAACCCAATTCCCTACCTGTTCCCCCTATTATTTTTGTACATGGCAATGATTGTATCAGAGGACCAGGTCCACTTAAGAGATTTTGTTAGGTCATTTTTAACCCTACCTAGATCTTCCTGAAGTTGTCTGTTTCTTTCAAGTTCAGCATGCAAACTAGATTTTACCATTTTGAGCTCATTTTCAAGTTTAAGGTGTGCCTCACTTGCAACTTTCTTACCTTTTTGAGTGTTGCCAGAAGTGTTTTCCCTTTTTAGTTCTTCAATTGTTTCTTTTAGATCCACAATTACTATCAATGGGTCATCTCTCTCATGCTCTACGTTTTCAATTTTCTCAGTTAGAGCATCCATTTCTTTCTTTAAATCCTCAACGGTTTCTTGTAAATCAACCACTACGACTACCAAGTCATCTCTCTCATGTTCAACCTCTCCTAGTTCCACAGTTAACACATTTTTATCATTGATAAGATTATGATAAGCATCAATTAGAACATTTGCCAAGGATATAATTTTCTTTTTAGAGTAAGACTTCAAATTTCTTTGAACGTCTAGAAAGTTTACCTCATCATCATCATCTTCTTTATCCTCGTCAGATTTTGTCATCAGGGCAAAGATAGAGTCATATTCAGTTGCTTCGCTTTCAACGGCTATCATGGATGTGTCACCTTGTTCATCATCTCCCTCAGATTCATTGGAGGAATCTCCCCACGCGGCAAGAGCTTGTTTCACAATATTGTTAGCGACATCTTTTCTCTTGAATCTCCTGTTAGGAATCGGGTTCCTCTTTGCTGTTTTGTGTGTGTTGTGCTTGTAATGATCTTGCTTCTGGAGGGGACAGTCATTGATGAAATGTCCTAGCTTTCCGCATTTATGACACAAGTCATAGCCTTTTGGTCTGCTGGAACTGCTTCTTTTAGGAATACCTCCAATTCTGCGAACCATTTGCAAAAACCTCTTTGTCAAATAGGCCATGTCAGCATCCTCAGCACTTGATTCATTGTTGTCTGCCTTGAGGACCAGGTTCTTCTCCTTTTTGGATTCTCTTCTTTCATGGTCCTACTTTTTCTTCATTTCATAGTCTTCAGATTTCCAATGAGTTCATCAATGGTCAGCTTTTGCAGATCTTTTACCTCTATGATAGCATTGACTTTGCTTTCCCAAAAGCCAGGTAGTATGCTAAATATTTTTGAGAAGTTTGTTCCTTGGAATGATCTCTTGTAGAGTGAAACTCATTAATAATGGAGGTGAATCGAGTATGCATGTTCTGAATAGACTCATCATTCTCATCCTGTAGAGTTCATACTCAGTAGTGAGCACGTTGATCTTTGAATGATTGACTTGAGTTGTTCCTTCATGTGCGGTTTGGAGAGCCTCCCATATTTTCTTGGCAAATTGACATGTCGAGATTCTGTTATACTCATCTGATCTAATACCACAGACGAGGGTCTTTTTTGCTCGGAAATTTTTCTCTATAGCTTTGCGGTCGGCATCGTTGTACTCCTTCCTTGTCTTGGGAAGCATCACTGCTGGCTCGCCAATAGTCTTCATGGGGACGAAGGGTCCATCGCAAATGACATCCCGGAAATCTGGATCTTCAACCATAATGTACCCATGTCTCCTACTATCCTTAGTGTTGTCCATTGAATATTGATGGTCTATAGGTTGATTGGCCTTCTTCAAAGTTTAGTGGACCAGCCATGTGAATCCTTGCTAGATGTTAGCCTTATAGAAAGAACCTGCTCTGATACTAGTTGATAGAAACTTAGAGTCTACCAAAGTGTATAGAGAATTGGGTTCTCTATCAGTTCCCACAGAACACACACAGAGAGCAGCAAGTAAATGACACAGCAAAGTTTTACGTTGAAAACTCCCAGCTCACGGGATTAAAAATCACGACCTACACTCGTAGGAATTCAAATTCACTAACTGAGCAAAATTTAGATTACAACCTATTGTAATCGAGAAATTAACCTCTTAATCTCTCACCTACTTGTAATAACTCTATTACAAGCCTCTTTGTAATAACTCTATTACAAAGCTCACACTTTGACTAACTCTAGCAAAAACACAAAACAAGGTTTATGATTTTACAAACGATATCCTACAGAATGCTTCTCACCAAGATGAGTAAGAATTACAAGTAGATAACACTAACATAGTTACAACACTACTAAGGACATATGATAACACAGTGCTGGGATCTGGTCCTTCATTCTGTTGTTATTTGTTCTTGAAGCCTTGGAGTCATTCAAAATGGTGGCACACTTGAGAGAGAGACTTGATGATTTAGGGTTGTACAAGTGTATGTTCTCTTGCCTCAAGTTGGTAATATATAAGTAAGGTCATTCGGATTATGTAAGCAATAATCCGATACAAGGCATGCTCCATAAAGTGACTGTTGCACTGTTGTGTGTGCAGAGAAATAGTGTAGTGACTTCACAGTTGCAGAGAGTTGACTTGTACTGTCACCAAAGGAACTGATGTCCATCTGTTCCCTCTACTGTTTCTTTGACTCAAGTTGTTGGAACTTGTGCTAGACTTAAGACTTGTTATTCTTGAGTACTTTGAGGATGTGTAACAGGTTCCCAATCTGATTCTCATATGAAATTTGTTAGAGCATCAAAAATACAGTAAGGCACATAACTTAACAAAAGGCAAAAATGCAATTGAAAAATTTTAAAAGTCGGCACTTGAAAATTTTCAATAATAAGTATATAACTACATTTGGCAAAAATCGCAATCCCAATTAACAAACCTTTCCCTTTTATTAATACCTTAATAGAACACGTACCCTAATAGACTCTAGCTTTAGACTGCCATTATCGTGAGACCATAATTATATTTAAGGAATGAGGACCACAATTTGTCCTAATCGGTTAACATGAAAAATGTAACCAAAAAAGGATGTTACGTGATTGGTCAACTTTTATAAAAGTAGGACAAAGTCCAAACGTCCATGTGAATTCCGTGAAATGTAGTCACAAATAATTGAGGAACAAAGTTTTATAAATTTTTTGGGAAGGATAAAATGATCAATCAGTTTTAAATGGGTATTTCGTAAATCAACTTTGACTTAGTTGCTTCCCACTTATAATATATATATATATATATATATATATATATATATATATATATATATATATATATATATATAGAGAGAGAGAGAGAGAGAGTGAGTTAGATAGTTCAGGGGTGACCCTTCCTTAAAGCAAGTAAAGCAATTGTTTCAGGCCTCACATTTGTGGGGCATCATTTTTTGTTCCACCTAATATGTTATATAAAAGAAAATAAGTACAAGTAGAAGATAACAATTTAATCGATATACTCAATCAAATAAAAAGACTTGATTCTTTTTCCAAATGCCTATATTGCTTATAAAATAATGTTAACAACTGCTGTTACTGTTGCTTCAGCGGAAAGAATTTTTTCAAAATTAAAATTGATAAAATCTTACCTTAGATCAACAACGTTTCAAGAGAGATTAAATGGATTAGCTATATTGTCCAGTGAGAAAGATTTATTAGGAGAAACTGATTATAAAAAATTTATTAATAACTTTGCATCTAAAAAGCTAAAAAATAGACTTCAAATAAAAACATAATTCTTTTTTAAAAAAAATTAAGGCCCCTCATTAAAATTTGGCTTTAAGCCAAAAAATTCGCAGAGGCCACCCCTGAGTTAGTTAGTTAGTTAATTTATGGTGGCTAATTTCAGTATAAAAAGATTTTAGTTTCTTTTATCTTCTAAAATAATTCACAAAATCAAAAAAATAAACGAAAAACCATAGATTTGAACAATCAAGACCATCTTATGAGCAATTGACTGATGTATTTGAGCAATGTGAGGATTGTGTTCTGCGACAATGATGCTTGCCTGGAAGTATTTACCCTTCTTAAGGAATATTGTTAACCGGATAATATATATTTCAATAATTCCTTATTATACATGAGAACACCTTCAAATAACAAAAAGAAAATGATTCACATTTTCATCTAAAATATTAAGTTCTAATTGTCATTGGTACACTATTTTAGAGTGCCAGCTTGAGAGAAAGATAGATGTAAAAATGTATGATTTATCCTTATCTCAGGCTCTTAGTTGAGGCCAGAAAATAACAAAAAAAGTAAATTTAAGTGAACAGCATACATCATATCAGCTACAATACAAATGCAACGGAAATAAGCAAAACTTTTAAATATCTGAGAATATAAGGCACCAAACACATAATAATAATAATAATAATAATAATAATAATAATAATAATAATAATAATAAGAATTCTAAATTATTATACAACACCTTTTTTTAAAATGTTATAGAAGTTACTACCAACAACATAAGGGTGGAAGTTTTTTGTAGCCATTATCAAAACAATTTTTTTATGTACTTAGCCCATGAAAAAGGCTAATGTTTTATTATATTAGTCTGACATGGTTGTAGCGATCTCACAGTTCAAGTACTTACTAAGCATGATACATCTTTTAAGTTAATGTGTAAACGGGATGATCGATAATGTTTGAAAACCGTTGCATTAAAAATGTGTAATGTATTTAATAACATAAGGAGAAATGACCAAACAACAAGGCAGATAATTTAGAAATCTAGTTTAAAAAATAATGAGTATAAAATTATGAAAATTAAAAGGTAGAGAATTTAATTTATTTTCTTTCCACTAATTTTAGTATACAATAAAATTTTCTACGCGAAAAGTCATATATAGAGTTCATCAATTATTCCAATCATAAGTTTCTTAGGTGCCATCATTCTCTTGCAATTAGCTGATCATCTCAACAATTGGTATGGAAACACCATTATGACACCATAGAAATTTATCACAAAGGAAAATTTAAGGGCAGAAGCTAGCTACAACAAAAGTGGCAGTATTTGCTTAGAGCTAGAAATTCTTTTGACCACTAACAAATAACAAATGATACCAAAAATGTTAGAATTATCAAAATATTTCTAGAAAAAATAAACTTTGTAAGGAAAGAATACTTGTTGAAAATACTTGCTCCAGATCATTTGTATGACACCTGCAAACAAAAAAAGAAAATAATTGGCCATCCAATTCAATGAAGAAAATGAAACACAAATTCAAAAAAGGTAATAGCAATATTACAATATATATTTCTAGAAGAATGAAAAGTTAAAAGGAAAACACGATACTTCAGTTTAAGAATATTTTTATTCTATCATCAGAGAAATGAATATTACGCAGTAAACTATAAGAAGAAAATGAAACACAAATTCAGTACTTGCATTACAAGAATCGGAAGAAACAATAACACAGAATTTATACTAAAGAAAAAACAAAAACCTGTAGATTGCTCAAATTAATTTTCTTTGTCGGATATCATATGTCCTTTGCAGTAAGCTTTATGAAGAAGAAATGGGTGAAATATCAGTTATGAAGAGGAAGAGTGGTATATTGATTTACTTCTTTTATTACCACATGCGCCGTCATGAAAAACCTTATTTGATATACAAAATAATACTTGTACTAATATCCGAACGTAACAGTATGTTAACAAGTTTCTTTTTAGTTTTCAAATATTAAATCTTCATGTTTTATTCCATTTTTTACTTAAAAAATTATTATTGTAATTCAAAATAGTTTTTAGGCTTTTAAGATAATTGTGTACATAAATATGGAATTATATCTCATCATAAGTAAAAAGGACGGCGACAATGACCGAATCCATCGAACAAATCAACGAAATCAAATTCTGTGAATACCTTCTCTAATTTTTTGCTTCCTTTTCCATTTAATTTACCCGTTCATTTCTTAGAAAAACAAAAGAGTCAGCACTTGTCTTTTTTCATCTTCTCTAACTTGTCAAAAACGAAAATAGCAGGTTAACCCAAGAGACTTAATGCAAAATAAAGATAGGGGATTCAGAGGCATAATAATGGTATGTAACTAAGCAAATTATAATGATATGAGTTTTAAAAATAAAACTGAAAAAATAACAACGGAAAGGGGAAAAGGTTCTAAAAAACAAAAAGAGTCCAGTAAATTTGAAGGTTTTTGAAAGAGAATTATAAGGCAATAGTACTTGTGCCACACCCATAATAAATTGGAGTTTCTAGTTCGTCGTTTCTTTGTTCCTACCTGTTATTTTGGATACTATAAATTCATGATTGAGAAGATAACAATCAAATTGATGGAAGTGGAACAATATAATTTCATCAAAAATACACAAAAAGTGGCATGATGATACTCTGTGAAGTGCCAATGCGTTAGTAGATCTTTCATCATATAACAAGGGTACCATCATCTCTTTCTATATATCCCCTGAAACACTATAAAAAAAAAAATCAAATGCATAAAATAGCAAGCATATAAAAGATAATAAGAAATCATTACCTGCAACTCGTCATGGCAGATTGAAGAAAGTCGGTGAGTATCTCATTCAACAAAAACAAAAATAAAGAATTAAGTATGAACCATGACAAGTCCTAAATCTTCTTCGAACTCACATGACATCTGAATGAAAGAAAGTTACATCAATCATGAACATTTAAAGTCCCGGGAAAATGTAAAGTTTTATAACTTATATGGAGTTAATACTAATACTTGTTGCAATTCAATAAAGATAAATTTCTCATCTATTTCAATAAAAACTCTTTCTTTCCCCCACACTACTTTTCATTGTCATCATAGCTCTTAATTGCCACCGCTATTTACAATTCTTACCTCTTCATTATCTTAATTGCAACCGTTTCATTCTTCCTTAATTTTAGGGAATTTAAGTGCAACAGTTTCAATCTTCCATTTTGGAAAGAAGAGAAGATATATTTTTAAAGAAAAAAAAAGATGAAAAAAGCAAAAAAAAAAAAAAAAGAGAAAAAAGATAAAGCAATTTCCTGGCCTATAGGAACTGTCACATCACCTTTCTCATTCCCAACTTTATATATATACATACATATATATATATATATATATATATATATAGATGTTCATCGCATGAAAATAACATGTCTGCATTAAAAATTAGAGCCAATCAAACATGTTTTATTCTTTAATCTAAAAATTATAATAAAGAAAGTGAGAAAATTAAAGAACTCGTGCCAAGTATCTTTACGTTAGAATTTTTTTGGTGCATATATCCCTGAAAAGCATGTGGAATAAGAACTTTGTGGTGATTGGAGAATAGTAATATGTCATTTTTCTTATAATTTCATGTCATTAATCGTAAGTGTCGAAATGACTTGTTTTTTTTTAATTAACCATTGGCTATACTAAACTACCCTATTTGTTTTTTTTTAAAAGTTCCATTGGATACACAACTCACCAGTTCTTTTCAATTAGGTTAGGAATTAGTCTATTCTTGATTTTAGTAAGCTATATTAGCTTCTTTTTTTCTTTTAAAGAATCTGAGCAAATTTTAAGATTATGGACAATTGGGAAACAGTATCTCCTAATAGTATAAACCCATTTGGGAAACAGTACGTGATCGATGAATGACATGTAATATATTTTCATGCATGTATATCTTGGTAGTTGATTCTATGGTTTATACGCGAATATTTATTTATTTATTTTTTCTGTTTTATTCTTTGGTTGATGAAGAGTCTCTTGACATGCTCAAGAAAGGGTCAGGATAAAGGGAGGGTAGACTCGACGGATTAAGGAGTGGGTCTAGAGCAAATATAGACCTTCAGCATAGCTGTATGGGCTTAGCTTACCTTTTATCTTATCCTTCTACTCTAGACGAGAAGGAAAATTTAAAATAAATAGCACTAGAAAAAACTACAAACTAGCCAAATGACAGTCTGTCTTATTCTTGTCCCGTTCACAGCAGATTCTTGAGCAAAAACGTGTTTCACAGCTGACAACGACAACCATTCTTTTTGGGAAACATGAGTGGATCTGGAGTAGACTAATTGAGAGAACGAAGCCGAAGCGGCTCAATGAGTTAAGTTGAAAAGAAGAAAGTACAATACAATATATAGGTTAAGACAAGATGAAAATTTATCAAGTTTAACTCTGATATCGCGTACAAGAATCTAAACATCTAGCTAGCATAAAATCTTAAGTCAATTGGTAAAGCAACCCATGAACATTACTCTAAATCCTTTTGAAAACTCTTTACATAATTGACGAGGGACAGGAGAGTTTATGTATCTCTAACATTTTTAATGCTTACAACGAAAGTAAACAAAGAAAAAAAGAAATCATGAAAAATGCATGAGGATATTTTTTGAATTACTTGCTTTATTACAAGGTTTAGGTATAGCAAAGAAAAAATTAACTTATACTACCGCAAATTATTTGCATTAGTACAAGGTTTATGTATAACAAAGAAAAATAACTTAAAGTTGATGTGAAATCACATGTTGTACTTACTCTACTCAAGCATAATAATCCTTTACTTTTACATATAATTGATGGTTGCAAATTACTTATCTTTAATCTAGACATGTCGAAGATCAGCCACTCTTACCAAGAGGCCAATAAAGTTGTCGACGGCTCACAAATTGTGAAAATTTTAGTTTTTATAGCGACACTATATATAGCATGTTTGCCAGGCTTTTTGGTAGCTAAAAGTACTTTTATTTTCTTTTGAAAATGCAAATTTTTTAGAGATTTAATTTGTTAATTAGTCGAAAAAGGAAAAGTGCTTTTAAGGTGCAAGAGAAATAATTTTATTGATGTGGAAAGAAAGTACAAATTAGTTAGAAGCAGAAGCATAAAAAGAAAATTAATTTCAAGACCAAAATATATTTGTTAGTAACTTTATTTATGATACTACCGCTTATCGATTTCTAAAAGGAAAATAAACCATTATATATATATATATATATATTAACTTGCTATTTGGTTGTTTGTTACAATGCCATCATTCAGAGAGGTCTCAAACTCCACAAAAAGATTGTAGTCTATCGCTACCTTATAAATATTACAACCTCTTATTTTTCTTTCCAAAATAGTTCCTAGGATGTCTGCTCATATTGCTTTATTGGCAAACACTGGAGGAACTACCAAAAAATTTGTTATTGCTTCGTTCATCTTGCTTGCTTCCTTAGCCAGCTTGTCCGCTACCCTATTGGTTTTCCTGTAGCTGTGATTTACTGGAGGATGCTCTAATGCTGTTAGGAGTAACCTGCATTCACATACAATGGTCTCATAAAAGAGATTGCATTTGTTGATACTGTGTAATACCTCTGTTGAGTCTATGTTAACCTCTAAAGACGTGAAGTTGTTTGAGACGGCCATTTTTAGTCCCTTCATTAGAGCTGTTAGTTCAGATTGTAGAGTATTGGTATAATTTATTTTTTTCATGAATCCCATCACCCAATCCCTATTGCTGTTTTGGATACTCCTCATACTCCACCTATAAGCCCATTTTGAAGGTTGCCCCGTCTGTGTTGAGTTTATAGTGGCCTCTCCTTGGAGGATGCCACTTGATATATAGGACATTAGTAGTAATGTTAGCGCTTCCACCAGCCACATGAATGAACTAACAGCTTTAGCTATAGCATTCTTACAGGAGACCCGCTTTCTCTTTCCATTGAACCAATTGTTGTTTCTGGTGAGCCAAATCTCTCATAGGCAGAAAGGGGTCAACTCTCCCCATTTCAGGAGTGAGTTGAATTTTTTGTTGTGGATTGTATTGTTGGTGCATCCCTAGTTGTTCTGCTTATTTAAGATGGTGTTTATGCTATGGTTATTTAAGCTCATTGGCATAGGTTATCCCAAAATAGCTTGGCATTCTCACAGCTGACAATGACATGCTCAATTGATTCATCCTCTTTGTCATAGAAGAAGCACCTAGGGTTCAAAGTGATCCCCCTCTTTTGTAGTTGGGAGTCTGTCATGGCTCATCAACCACAGAAAGTATTTTATCTTGTTAGGAACCTTCTTTTACCAAAACCAAATGAAATTCATCACTGGACTTTGGTAGGCAGATTTGGTGGAGAAGGAGAAGAGACCATTATGGGTCATGTTCCACACTATTTTGTCTATACTAAGAAGGTTAGCATTACAAATGGTGGAGTTTATACTTGAAAGGACACTGCCAGGTAGGTTGAACGAAAGTTTGCTGGGGATGAGCTGGCCATTTAAGAGACAGGTGGCCAAAGTTCTGTTCTCCTCTCCCCTGTTGAGGGGTCTACTGATTAAAGTTGTAGAGATTCTAAATTCTGGATCCATCTGTCATTATAGAGGTTGATTCTATCACCTTTATGCACTATCCACCTGTTAGCATCTCTACACACTTTTCACCCATTTCTGATGCTTGTCCAGGTTTTAGAGGTAATATGCCTGCTATGGCGATTGCTATTGGAGTGTTTGTGAAACAACACTCTGGCCCACAGGGCTTGAGGGTTGTTGTACAGCCTCCATGCCAAACTAGCATGGCTGGCAGTATTCCTAAGGTCATTTTTATGCACACCAAGATCCCCTGCTTCTCTGGGCTTAGTGATGATACCCCACTTGATCAGATGTATTTTCTTCTTCACAGTAGTAGTTCCCTATATGAAATTTCTCTGAATCCTATTTATTTGGTTGCACATCTGGGCAGGTAACCTAATGTACTGCATGACATGGCTAGGAATGCATTCCAGTGATGACTTGGCTAATGTAGTTCTCCCAACCTTGTTTATGATGTTAGTTTTCCGACCAACTAGCTTAGTTTGCATAATATCAATGATGAACTGGAAGTCCCTATTTGTTGGCCTCTTGTGGAAGATTGAAAGGCCTAAGTATTTAACAAAAGAAGTGTTGGGCTTGATATTCAGTCTTTGCTAAGCTATCTATAGTATCCTAATGGCAGTTATTGGAGAAGACGGCTTTGGACTTTATGCTATTGACCTTTTGACCAGATTGTCTACTGAAATGGTGCAGAGTATCCATGATGGTGGCACAATTATTGGTTTTGCCCTAGCAAACAGATTAGGTCATCTGCAAAGAATAGATGAGAGATTTTTGGCCCTGAGGGGCTAATTTTGATGGGAAACCAATCACCATATTGCACCTGTGCCTCATTACTTCTGGATAACATTTCCATACACATGATGAAAATTTAAGGGGACTGGAAGAAATCAGTCCTACCCCCATTTACTAGGACAGAAATAGAGCTTTAAGAAATACAGTTAATGATTAATTTGGTCATATTATGGGGAAAACCAAAGGACACCTAAGTGTCTCTGATGAAGGACCATTCTAATATGTCAAATGCCTTTTCTAGGTCATTTTTAAAGATCATGTTAGCTTTCCCTTTCATCTTAGTAAAGTGCCTAATGTATTCCTGAACTATAATGGCATTATCACTAGCCCTTCTGTTGGACAAGAAACTGGCCTAACTTGGGCCAATGATGGAAGGGAGGACATGCTTGATTCTATTGACAATTATTTTAGTAATCAGCTTGTACATTGTGTTGCATAGCCCTACAGGTCTGAAATTATTAAGGATTGTGGCATTGGCATACTCAAGGGATCAGGTAGAGGTAGGTTGTATTAACCCCAAGCTTCATTTCTAGGGTATTAAAATTCTAGTTACAGAACTGAGTTACTTTGATCTCCATGATAATCCAGTATCTTTAGTAGAAGAGGGGGTGTAGACTATCAGGTCCGTGGGCCTTTGTAAGTTTGAAAGAGAACATGGCCACCTTTATTTCACTACTCCTTAGGGGAGCATTCCAAGTAGCTTGCTCCCAATTGGAGAGAGTGTGGGCATCATAGACTATGTTTTTCCAGGGTGTGAAGGAGCCTAGGTGTTCAATGGTAAACATCTTGGAGTAGTAGTGGTAAATGGTGTTCTGGATTTCATGTTGCTCTTCAATCCAGTTCCCTACCTCATCCTTTAGCACCATGATTTTGTTACTTCTCCTCCTATTGAGGGTAGATGTATGAAAGAATCTAGTATTAGCATCACCCTCCATCAACAAGTTGATCCTAGACTTAGTTTTCCAAAAGACATATTCACATTTTAGAATAGAGGAGTAATCCTCCAGAAGTTGACTCTCTAGATTCTAAAGAAAGGTGCTGAAGGGGTAGGCATTAGATTTTTGAATACCCCCAAGTCTGGAAATAATGCACTTCTTCTTATGGAATATATTATCAAACACAGTCCTGTTCCAAGTCATCACTTTGGACTGGAACTGGGCATTGCCTCTTTCAACACTACCACACCCTTCATAGGCCTATTGGACAATGTTGGTGAAGAATGGCTGACTACACTACATGGGTTTGAACCTAAAGGGTTTGGATGTGGCATTGAAAGCATTGGGCCACAAAGCATAGGACAGTGATCAGAGTGTGTTCTAGGAAGGTGACTCACATTACTAGCAGGGTAATCCTGGATCCATTCATCATTGACGAAACACCCATCTAGTCTCTCTAGGATTAACTGACTTCTTTTTGTATACCTCATGTTAGTCCAAGTGTATTTTCTCCCCTTAAAACTTAAGTCAATGAGCTTACAGTGATTCCAGAAGTGCCAGAACAAGTTGCTTTTGGGGCAGAGATATAGTTTTTCCCCCTGCTTATCTCTGGCCCTTAGGACTTCATTGAATTCTCCCCTACTAGCCATCTCCCCCTGTAACCATCAGAGATAGTTCTAAGTTGGTCCCATAGAGCCCTTCTATTAGCATAGGTGTTGCTGGCATAAATTGCAATCATGACATTAATGCCTGGGAGAGTGATGGAGACTTCATCAATCTTCAACATGTCATATTTTCACATGATGAAAATGCCTCCTGACATGCCTACAACAGGGTTCTAATTTGTCCTGTGAATCGCAGCTCTTGAATGAGATGCTTGTGCTCACCCATCCTATTTTCCAAGAGGACCAACATGGCAAGCTTGTGCAACTTGATCATTTCTGCACAATTTCTCCTAAATTCCCCACTGTTAGCACCCCTAACATTCCAGATGATGAAATTCATCAGTAACCTTGGGTTGGTTTGTGGCTTCCTTTTCAGGCATTTGAATTTCCCCTTCCCTGTTTGGCTCTCTGGGTTCTCCATCCTCGTGGATTCTACGGAGTTAACTAGGCCATTACTGATTTTAGGTTCATAGCCGAGTCTCCTAAGTTTGGCTCTAAGGCTTATCTTAGGCTTACTCCACGCATTACCATTCTTCTTGGTCATAGTACGATAAGCATTTCTCCCCCACGCCCTCTGAACTCTATTGTTTCCTCTTTTTGTAGAAGCATAGCTTTGGTCTTTGGCACTCCCAGCCTTGCTATCATTTCCTTTAATTCTATGTTGGTGGCGTCTAGGTGCTCGTGGACATTTTTTGACCCTATCCTTGGAGATGGGGTCATTGTCCTCACTGGTGTCCATGGAGAGAAGGGGGCTTGGGGTTCCCTCCCGTGGGGAGACTAGTGGAAAGAAGAGGAGAGTGTGGCTTATCTGTTGCATGAGGAGGCTTAGCTAGTCAGTTGTTATTGTTTGCTGACTCAGTGCATACTGAGCTTGCATGAGAGTTGCCAACCACAGTTAGTGATCATAGTTCAGCAGGGCATGATTCAGGCTAGTTATGACCAGTTGGCCAAGTAGTGTTAGTTTTGGATTAACACTGAGATGGCTATTGTTCCTATCGAGAATTTTAAGTGAAAGGCAATGCCCTGTAGTGCTATCTCCAACCACGAGGTTGGAATGTGGTCCATGGGGAGTAGGATAGATGAAACCCTTATCTGATTTAGATCCTCCCCCTGGTTCTGCATGTTGCTGTTGTTTGTTGGGTTGTTTTGTTCCCACTCCATTGTTAGATTCTATAATGGTAGTAAAGTTTACCTCAACAGTTGTGCCTTCATTTCCCTTCATGCGGGGGTCTTCTCCGTCGGATTTTCGTACATGGAGATTTCTCATCATTAGAAATCATTGAGAAACGATGTTGTTAGTCAAATCAGTAGAGGGAGAGTGATGATGGGACACGGGTTTTGTTATAGTGTGAGAGGGAGAGTGAGGAGCCATAATTAAATCCTTCTCCCCTTGCATAGTGTTAGTAATATTGTTATAGAGATTAGGTTTAGCCCAATAGGTGGACCCCAGAAGTTGACTTATGTCATAGCAGGGGGTATCGGATTTGGGATTGCATTTAAGGTATTTTCCATACCCGATATGGGTGCGTATTCCCCCCCAAGGCCACGTGAGAGGCATTAGGTGTGTAAGTGGAGGGGGCACGTGCCCAACGTGTGCTCAAAACTAGGCACAGGCTGTAAATTGCGCAGTTGGTTTGGGCTGTGCGCTAGAGGCCCAGACAGTTGTATCTTGGGCCCATATGACCTAAGTTGTCTTTTCTGTTGGCGGCTAGCTATACAAGGCATGTGTGGCTTGTTTTGGGCGCCCTTCGTTTGGCCCATATTTTCTGCAGCCCTAGCACCGCCAGAGGTGCTCGTATTGATTTTCAGCAATCTACCAATCCTTCTCCCCACCCTTTTCAGGATCTCTCTATCATAGAACTCTGTGGGTAATTGGGGCAGTCGGATCCAGATGGCGGTGGCGTGTATTTTTGATTCCGTCGGAACAAAGTTTGATTCCCAATTTCTGATGGAGAGGAAATATCCCATGACGAACCATGGGCCTCCGTGCAATGCAATCATCATGTTCTCTTCCTTTTGAAATTTCACCACAAAGAAATGCCAGCCTAGATCTATTAGTGTTAGCTGTTCACTAGGATTCCTTAGATGTTTTAATTTTAGTTTCAACAGGTGATGGGAAATTTTTTTTCCCAAAGATCTTGATGATTAATGAGAAACGCCATGTGTGGTAGAGTCTGTTCTTTTGTTCTTAGGTGAGAATGATGGGCCCTGTTGTATCGTCTAGGGTGGATTTGAATGCTGCCTCCAGTTGGTGGTACTAGGTATTGTAAGTGCTTGGCTTTGTCAAGTTCTTGTTCACTAGTATCTCCTTAAAGGTGTTAACCTTTTCTTTGGAGTTGATTCAACTTCCATCGGAGTTGAATTGGTGTCTGGTGGGTCGAAAATTTTAGTGTCAATGGTGATAGTTGGTCCAGTGCAAGGGTGTGGGAGTAAGGCCATCTAGGGGGAGGGAATAGTTGTAGAGAGAGAACTTTTATATCCTCTCACCAATAGACGACGCTGTAAGTGAAAAATAAACCATTAGAACATTGTTTCATTCTCCTTCTTCACCACGGTTGCCTTTCCATTGTCTTTCACTTCACAACTCTTTCTTTGTGTATATCTCACTAAATCTCAAATAAAAAGTGAAACGATTTTATTATATAAATTGAAAATTTTACTTAAAAGTT
The DNA here is from genome assembly GCA_002018475.1 of Nicotiana obtusifolia. Lineage (NCBI taxonomy): Eukaryota > Viridiplantae > Streptophyta > Magnoliopsida > Solanales > Solanaceae > Nicotiana > Nicotiana obtusifolia. The sequence goes on along the minus strand of MCJB01022151.1, from coordinate 54,493 downwards.
CTAATAATAAATAAGTAAAATCATTATTCTGTTATAATAATATTACTTGCAAGATGAATATATACATGCCCTTTTTTCATAATTTGATGATTACAATTACATTTAAAAAAATTAGTCAAACATAAATTGTTATTCTAATACTAACAAAAATACTTTTAATGATTTGACTAAATACAATCTATTAAAATCATTTCAAAATAATAAAAATTGGACCAGAGCTCTAACAGAGGAAAATATTATATACTATACGATAATAACCCTCAAGTCTTTTTTATTAGGTTGTTGGATAAGGACGACACTACAGGAAGTACTAGTAGCTACCACTTGAGTGTCCCTTTAATATAATATTAATATTTGAGACGAAATATAAATTCGTCATTCGGCCGAAATTAACGAACAAATATATATATATATATATATATATATATATATAAACTCTATATATATATTATGTTACTTATTATTTTTGAGAGTTACTAAATATATATTTTTAATATTTTATCAGATAATTATTAAATTTATACATTATACCCTTCTGAAAAATATCGGAAAGATATTTAGGCAGAATTCTCTGTTACAATATTCTCAAAAGAGTAATAATAAAAAGGCAGAAAGCAAATGTTAAACTGGGGAAATCTTCCACGTTACGAAACGGGGTAGCTAAGAAAATTCTCACGCATCTCTTCTTTTCCTTACTATTCATCACCGCACTCAGCCATTCTCCGTCTTTATTCCACCTCTTTACCTAACCGGCGACCACCGCATCACCGCCGGGACATACAATGAATTGACACTATTTCCCCCTCCCCTCAAACCAAAAAAAAAAAACTGCCAAATCGCATGGGCGCATCATTATCTAACCTGACGGAAAACGGGTCAGCCGACGGCAGACCAGGGCTAGGTGACATACCGGAAAGTTGCGTGGCTTGCGTTTTCATGTACCTAACACCGCCGGAGATTTGTAACCTTGCTCGGCTCAATCGTGCTTTTCGTGGCGCCGCTTCTTCTGACGCTGTTTGGGAATCTAAACTTCCTAGTAATTACCACCAACTGCTCGACCTTTTGCCGCAACATAATTACGAGGGTCTCTGTAAGAAAGACATCTTTGCTCTCCTCGCTCGTTCCGTCGCGTTTGATGATGGCAATAAGGCATGTAGATTCTTTTGTGAAGTTCGTTATACTGCTGACGTTCTTTCCGAAAGGATTTTCTATATTTTCTGGTAATAGATAATTTATAAATGGGGGGTTTTGTCAAAATTGATGCTGGGGCTACTCTATAGTTGTCATTTGATGTTTTAGCTGATATATATATATTGATAGTATACATACACACACACACATATGTATATGTATGTATGTATGTATATATACACACACACACACACACACACATATATATATATATATATACATGTATATACATCCTTAACCAAATTTGGGTTTAAGCCTGGAATGGAGTTGCCTTGGTAGGGATTGCTTTACTCCTAAAGTGGGACTTCCAGTGCCTATCCAGATTAATCGTGCCCCAAAGTAGGTACCGGGCAGGCGGGCACTGGCTGGAAAACCACACAAAAAAAAAAAAAGGAAAAAAAATAGAGTGGTAATATTTGTTCGGTGGTTAGCATTAGTACTTTATGCTGCTCCCTCTACCCTGCTCCCTTTTGAATGTGGAACAGTGTTATCACTAAAGAGTTATTTACACATATTTTAGTTTTTTGTTAGTTTTTTCCTATTTCTTCCCTGACCAAATGGGCAAGTGGTGTTGGCTAACAATAAGTATGGTTTTCTCTAAATTGATAAAGGTTGTGTCCAGACCAGCTTGCTATGACTATGAGTTTTTGGGTGCGGTATTTTTCAATTATGTTCATCTGCTTGTATGGGGAGGGATTATAAAATGTGAAGTCACCACTGCTTAATTTCTCTGTGTGTACTGTTCACCTCACTCTTGCTCTTGAGGTCTGGGAAAGAAAGTTTGAGGAATAAGTTGATCTTCTTGTTCCAGTTGAATTTGGTATATTTTATGAGTTCATCTTTAGCTAGTACAATGTTTTGGAGTGATGTTTGATCACACTAAGTTGTATGTTTTTGACCGGGGAGAAAATGCAGGAAGTATGGTTGGACAGAATAAGTGGAAGGATTTGCATGTTGATATCCTCGAAAGCGATGTCGATAACTGGTATGGAAGACAGGAGACACTGGAACTCGTTTCCTACAGAAGAATCAAGGTTAGATTAATCAGTTGAAACCATGTGTAACAATGTCGTTTAAGCTTATTGCTGCAGTGATAAAATGATTTTGAAGTTTTGAACTGATTGGATATCTCAGCCTCTCTATTCCTCTGGAAGGCCTGCGTACATACTACCCTCCCGGAAGGCTTGCGTACACACTACCCTCCCGGACCCCACTTGTGGGATTTCACTGGGTTGTTGCTATTGTTGAACTGATTGGATATCTGCTTCTGAAATGATTTTAGTAACTAGTTTTTTCCCAATCAATTGGGCTACGTACGTATTTTGAGATTTCCCCATGCATCACAGGATAAAATTATTATGAGCAATACATGTTAAAATAAGCTTAAGTTTTTTTTAATGTTTTATTTGATTTTTGAAAATATTGGTGGTATCAGGCCAGCTTATGCAGACCTTGACTAATCCACTGACCATTGTGCAACCTATTTAGCCCACAAGCATAGGTTGCCAATGTAACCATGCCTACTAAGGTTAGAGCAGACTAAGTGTTGTAGAAGGAATTCGGACCTAAAATTTCCAACTTATTCCTCCCTTGCCTCAATCACTAGGCCATTCTCTTGGGGACGTGAAAAAGAGGACTATGTATTCACCAAGAGGCAAAAATGGACAAAAACAAACTCAATTGGAGTAGTCATTATTTAGCTTCACTTTCAGCCTTCTCTCTAAACCCGAGTGCTGGAACGGATTTTTAAGTGGAAAATTTTCTGATTTACTTGCCAGTATATGGTGTTGACACCGATTGACTTACAATACCCTTAGCTTTTATGCCTGATTAGAGTTATTAGTGGGTTGCTTTCGACATCTTTTTCTACCAGATGAGGTTGTACTTGGAAGAGCAAAATTTGACTGATTTAGCATCTTTTTCGGACAACTCATGGCAAATGCGATAAAGTATTTTCCATTTTAAGTAATGATACCTCTTCCAATTCTGGCTAGAACGAGATATCTGATGTGTTTTAGTTGCATCTATGGGAAAATGGCTGTTATGTTGTCATATTTAGATTTATTTTATTGGATAGGTCATTGTGTTGAAAATTCATATCTGAGAATCAGATAATTTAAGAACATTAGGATTTTAATGGAAGTGTCTTATTTAACGTTCATAGTCTGGAAGTGTGCCTGGTGGTTTGGCAACTCACTTCTGTGGCAATTGAAGCCTTTAAATTGTCAGGCCTGCTCTGTGGTATAAAGCACCAAATTAATCCCTTAATTAATCTTTTCTAACAAAGATACGATCAGCTTTAACTCGTTATCTTATTTACTTACTGGTGTATCTAGAAGCAGTAATGGATTTGAATGCTCAACGACTAACACTTCCCTCTTGCATCTTCTCTGCGTCCAATATCCATGGTATATTCCTAAATGAACTGGAACATGAAATGAAGTTATAAGAACGCCAGTTGCTCATCCATTTGAGAAATTGTTGAAGAACTGTTCTTAAAGGATCTGAAAGCGTTTTTTCCCCTGAAGAGACAAGAAGACAGCAGACCCATGCAATGAAATGGTCTTGTAAAGTATTTCCTTCTTCCCTCTTTAAAGAAGTCATGCCCTTGACGCTGAGTGCAGTTACATGGATTTTTTTCATCAATTGATAGGTTGCAGTAGTTAGAACTGAGATAGAACTGTAGATAATAGGGAAAAGAAAGGAAAAAATAAGATCATGTGGACCTAGAATTATAAGCTGTAGTTGGGGACGTTTTTCTGTTTTATAGCTACATGACTTTTTGACTTAGCTGTGTTCGGATTTTATTGGAGCATTTGTCTGTTCAAAATGTCAAATTTTATTTTTCTGGTTAAAACTGAAGTTAACATACTTTTTTTTTTTTTCCAAAGCTAATTTTGTTTCATACTAGCTGACTGGATATTGGCAACAATTGCCTTCTTATGACTCAACCTTACGACAATGGACTCACTTTCTTGAGAGTATAAACCGAACCACTAGTACCAGATTGTAGTACTACTTGCTGTTGCATGCTAATTCCTTTTTATTCTCTTCGTTGCAATATGTGATAGTTCATGAACTCCGAGCTTTCTTTTCTTCTCGGTTAACCATTCATGCTATCTTCTCTCTCTCTCTCTCTATGTGCGCGCGCGCGCTTTTTTTTTCTTTTGGGGG
>MCJB01022151.1:15029-50108 GCA_002018475.1 Nicotiana obtusifolia | reverse complement strand
GGGGGTGTTGCAGATGGTCCTGCCCAAGTCTCCTCCTTTTCTCCATTGAATTATACATGAAAGTTTACTCCATTGCTGGTGTGAGGGATATCGCAAACTTTGACACTTTTTCTTGCAGGTTCCATGTTGTGGCATATTGCCAGCAGGTATGGTGGTTTGAATTAAGCGGCACGGTGAAGTTTCCTTTTCCTCCTGACATATACACACTAACATTCAGAGTTCATCTTGGGAAAATTTTCAAAAGACTCGGCAGACGTGCTTGCAACTTTGAGCATACTCATGGATGGGATTTGGGGGCCGTACGGTTTGAACTGTCTACTTCTGATGGGCAACATGCAGTCAGTGAGTGCTTTCTAGATGACATTGGGCAAGACGATGCAAATGGGAATATCAAGCGTGGGAGCTGGATTGAGTACAAGGTTGGTGAATTTATTGTCAGTTCGTTAGATCCTATGACTGAAGTTAGATTTTCAATGAAACAGATTGACTGCACACATTCCAAAGGTGGGCTTTGTGTAGATTCTGTTTCAATTACCCCCAGTGATCTGAAAGTCCATACGAGCAAAGGGGTTTGAAGTATCTGTAAGTGACCTGTTTTCTTGCCAATGCTTCCAGAAAATTTAGTTGGTTTTGCTGCCTTAAAACATCTCTTTTGTGGAGAATGTCATTGTAAACTTAGTTGCCCTAGGTGTGTCTTCTTTCTCCATGTAAATGTTACTGTTATGTACTTGATCTAGTTTTGTTGCATAGAATGCCCTTTACAGGAGATTAGGAAAATATAGTTTGCTCATTTTCCATTAGAGAAAAGTTCCAACTATTTTGTTATTTTATGTACAGAAAAATATGGTACAATTCTTCCACTTCTATAGCCTGTTTTACATTTCAGCGCTTGAATTTCTCAACTTTGTAGAATCCTCCCTTCGTTCTCTCTGCTACGCTCATGTTGTATTATTGTTTACTGTAGTGTTACTGTTATGTGGTTTTTCGTTATTATGACATGTTGATCATTATCAACCTTTTCTATGTGCTGGACGTTGTTCACTTGCATTTGTTAAGTTAAATGAGACGGCCATAGTCTTCTTCTCTTATCATCATTCTATATATTTGGGACATTACAGGGTGCTTGACTAATCCTTGTTCCAATTTAGACTTAATACTAGCTAATCCCCCCTCTCTTCCCCCAACCAAGTCTTTTCCTGTCGCATAATGTATTTAGGTTATAATATGAACTAGTAAACATACAGTCAAATTGCATATGAATTCAATCATCAAATATTCAATCAAATTAAACGTAATTAAACTACAAGAGCTTGCTTTGACCAAGGGTTTGGTTCGCCTCAATAGTTTAGCAGCTCCGGTTAAACTAGCTAAGTGGCCAGGTCTTGCTACCATTATCTGTGTTTGATAAGGGAAGTTAAGAGCAGCAATATATAAAAATTGCAAGAGCTTTCGCACACATTTGAAGCAGAGAAAGATCGTCTGAGTGAAAAATGACAGCCGTAATAGAGAATGCACCGACAATTGTTCAGCAGTCTGAGGGGAATCAATAGCTGCATTTTCAACTGAATGCAAAACCGTCTATGAGAAACTTGTCTGCAGATGTAACTATTGTGAATGATGGCCGTTTACAGCGTCTTACAAAAAAGCCACTCTATTGCAAATAAGGAAACAAAATGAACAGCAGCTTAACGTTTTCCTCCGCCACCACCAAGCTTAGGACCTTTTGATGCACCTCCTTTGGGGAGGTTGCCCTTTCCTCCAGCTTTCTGGGACTTGGCCATCACCTCTGCTTTCTTAGCCTTCTTTTCATCCTTTGTCTTCTTAATCCTTTCCTTAATTTCACTGCACAAAAGCCATAGACAAAGATCAGTTTATTACCATCAGCACCAAAAACATGCATCACCTTCAACTTCAATGATTTAACACCATAATCCATTTTCTCCTTCCACCAGGATGATATACCAGGTATCAGGTATACGCTTTACCTAAGGCTTTAGGTGTTTTTAACACATTAATTTTTTTATCACGAGAAGAAATGTGTTACTTTCATGTTGGGCCCATATGGAGCAGAAGGTGCTGGACTGGTATCAGCACATCTGTAACGATAGACACCATTAATTTCCCAGACTAGTAACTGTATTAACCACAGGATGAAAATGTTAATACCTGACTAAGTCTGGATATCGGATTATCAGATAAGACTGCCAAAAAACACACGAACTAACTGCAAGGCATTGGTATGCACACCGATGATCAAAATCAGGAATGTGTCGACTTAGACTTCAACAATTAACACCATAATCCATTTTCTCTTTGCACCAGGATATACATCAAACATAGTGATGAGAAAGAGACTTCTATGTGACGCTTTAGGCGATTTTAACACATAAGGTTCTTTATATCAAGAGAAGAAATGGGTTACTTCATGTTGGGCCCATATGGAACAGAAGGTGCTTTAGTGGTATCAGCACATCTGTAACGATAGACGCCATTAATTTCCCAGACTAGTAACTGTATTAACCACATGATTAAAATGTTAATGCCTGACTAAGTCTGGTACAAGATATCAGATAAGACTGCCAAAAGCTAGATGCACGTCGTGGGCATGTACCCACATAAAAAATCAGGAATTAGTATAAACGAACCGAAGAGCAGCCTCCCTGGCAGCATCTCGAACTTCTGGCCTTTCAGTTCTTTTCTTCTGGATAACCTCCAAGGTTGCACCCACAATGGACCTAGAGTAAGGCTTCTTGGTGGCACGTCGCCTCTTCTTAACAGCTTCTTGTGCAATATCCTAATGTAAGCAAACACAAGTTGCAAAATTATATTAGCATAATATCCAAAAACGGAAAAGGCCAAGGAAAATTCAGTAGCTAATGCTTATTTTTCAAGCAAAACAAGAGGCAACTTAAGAAAGAGTATATTCCCTAGTAATAGTCTAGATCATGAGGCAGAACAAAACTACCAGTATTCAGAGTTAGAGGCAACTTAAAAGTAAAATAGCAAAAAAAAGGACCTTGAGTAAGTTATACATTCTGGTCTGGTGGTTTACTGAAAACTCACCTTCTTGTGTTGCTTCCTATACATAGCTGTCCAAGTCAGCTTTGACGGCTTCAGCCTGTTGTGGAAGTATCTTTTGCATTTTGAGTTGAGGAATAGGAACACCTAAGAGAGTCAAAATATCATAAAGTGATAATGGAAACTAGCGTGGATCTTCCTCCCGTTCCTAAGAATACAAACAAATTAATCATAACCGACTAGAAATAGGGCAGGTTATATTTTGAAAGAATACCTGAGAATCCGAACGAATAAATCTGATGCCCCTCCCAGGGTAAATCTTGCCACCACTGAAACGACAGAGTTCTGTCCTGCAATTAATGTAAGAAAATAATTATGATTCATCACTTCGAATTTAAGTTGTACGATTACCAGGGGAATAGCCAAACTAACGGAAATAAGCAAGCTCCAGAAAATTCATATGAAATAAATAGGAGGTTACTAATCTCTCAGGGGCAATGCCCCACCTTCAGAAATTACACCACAATTTCATGTAGGATTTAGTAGAACATCGAATGAAATTACACTACTATTTTATGTAAGCCTGGTAGAAAATTAGAGATGACAAAAAAAATAACAGCAGAGTTGTCTGCCAGCAGGGCAGTTCACACCTAATGCAGTTTCATAAGCAGCATAACACTCACGTACTATAATTTAAGTACCTCTTGACTAATTAAAAAGAACTATTGAATATCATGTTCAATGGATAATGAGATGCAATATAATGAAAATTAGAAGACCAAATCACCAGTCTCTATGCATGAATAAGCTTTCAAATTAGAAAATAAATTGCACGTAAAAATTATCCATAGAGAGCAAGCTTCAACCTTGTCAAATCTCGCTATGAATTAGGGTGTTTGATATGGTAACTTGGGGAAATATCAATTTTGGAAAATGTTCTCCACTGGAGATCATTTCCCCTAAAGTAGAACACTGCAGATGTCTTATAGACATTGTTACAAGCCTCTTTTTTTTGGTTTGATACTCGCATCTCGACTAATTCTACAGAATACTTGCTACCTCCCACCAACAACAAGCACTAGTTTCTATTCACCAAAAGCTAGGACCAATGTGAAGAAATTGCCTAGCGTTTTTTGTTTCCGCTGGAATTGAACCTGAGACCTCATAAATCACCAATAATTCTCCTCTCACTTTATTGACCACTAGGCCACACCCTTGGTATGACACTGTTACAAACCTTTAATACTCATAGATTATCATGAGCCCACTACCCTTGTACCTTATGCTACTCCTATTTCTATACCTAAGCAACATTTTCTCTCTCCATGAAAATTTTCCCCCCTGAAGTCAAAATTACAAATATCACAACTCTTACCCATATCAATTGCTCCAATCGACATATAGATATTGTTACAAACCTTCTATACTAGAAAATATCACCGAAACTACTTCGCTTATACCTTATTCTGCTCCTCGTATGACTAGATATATCTCCTCCTATTTGTATATCTGAGTTACATTTTCCCCATAATTACAGATTCCCATCTACATTATTATGCTTATAAATATGGATTTTGAACCGTTTCCAAAAACGTTGATTCTTCTCCATCAGCTAAATCTAGGTAAATGTAAAGGAGCATAAGATATCTTTTGTAAAAAATAACCAAGTTTTTTATCAACGACAACCAGTACAGTAAGAATTCATGGAAAGTATTACAGGCATTAAAAAAATACATACAGAATATACAAACAAGAGTGTGAAAGACACGGGCAGAAAATTTACTTGAGAACCATGGCTGATGATGTTGCGTGCCCTCCTTCCTGACGAAGAGAAACCCTAAGGATCTACCTACCGTTATATAAGGAAAATAGAGCTTAAACAGCCCAAAAGATGGAAACTCCAGTCCAAATCATAAGCCCAACTATTGGTGGGTTGGGATCTTTACAAAAAGAGCCTATTAAATTCACAATTTACTTTTTCTAGATATTATACATTGATTACATGTTGATTATATATGATTATACATATAATATATATATATATATATATATATAAACTATGTATATATTTTATATTCTCTGATTTAGTTTAAGCAGTTGAATAGGCGGCTAACTAAATTAATCCTTCTATTAGGATGGAAAATCTTCACGTATTGGGCCTCTCCATAAACCTTGAAGCCCAATAAAACAATATGAGGAGATTCTATGTTGCTGACTCTCAAGGGTAGTTTGGTAAACATAGACTATGTAGGGATTAGTAATGCAAAAATTATTTCTTATTTGTGTTTAGTTCGTTTGGGTATACAAGATATTATTTAAATATTTATTTTTGTTTTAAACTAAAACGCGATGACTTTATAACTATACCCTTGGATGCTTGTCCTTTGTAGGCTTCTAGAAAAAGACAAGGATAATTTTAACCTTTTGGATGCCTTATCCATGTATTAGTGGTATAGAATAGGGAAAATAATATTGTATAGTCATATATATATATATATATATATATATATATATACACATACATACATTCTGCATGTTACATACAAAAATTATACGAATTTTATATATTTTTTCGGCTACAAAATGTAAATAGTTTCTGGCGGACTAAAAGTGAAAAAAACCTTATAAAATAATATGTATCAATATTGATGAAAGTTTATACATGGATTAACTATAAAACCAAAGTTGAATAACTATTACAATGTTTTATACTATGATTATTTCTTTCTACCCATTAAACCAAACATGTTCTCAATGAATGAGAGTAAACCATCCTAGCTGATTTGCACAAATAGCCAGAAAAGGTTAATTTGTCAAAATTAGATCATGAATTCTGAATGTGACTTCCTTATCTGAAATTTAAAATGCAAAACTAGTATTCAGACCATAAGTTTAATTTTGAAAATGTGGATACCAGGTGTAAATAACGTTGTCGTTCATCGTCTTTTAGGATCGATGATTTGCGAGTTTTAGGCTAGGCAAAAATCAACATACTGAATGTAATTAAACTTTGATTAATGGCTGAATCCTTCAATCATCACATGGCATCTTTCATTATCACATTATATGTGGATGGACCAAAAAGATAAATCTATATATTTATATATATTAAAAGAACAAAGCTATTATATATAATTGACATTGTGGTTAAGCCAAGTGGTAAGCTAATAAAAGTTGATCGGATCGTTTCAATGGTGCTATAGGGAATTTTTTTACAGAGACATCAGCCCTGTCGAGCAAACCCTAAATCACGGTCCTCTTTCTTAACCCTTCAACACGCTCACCTAGCTAATACGGGGTCTTGAGGACCACTGATTATGCTGCCATAACTAGGGTTCACTGTCTGGACTGTGAACAGCCTGGGCTCTATAGTCTCAACCTTAAACCGTCGGATGATATAGTATAAAATTAATACCAAAACATGTTTAAGAATTGTCTAGAATGCATAAGTTCAACACTTTAATATTTAGCCTATCATTTAGGCTAAATAATAATAGATATATCAAAAACTAAAATTAAATAGTAGCAGAGACTACCGAGGTTGTGGCCAAGTGACTTTTTTCCGAATTTATTTCCAATTATAGCTGAATACAAAGATGTTTTTACAGGCAATTCACAGTCCAGGCAGTAAACCCTGGTTATGGCAGCATAACCGGTGGTCTTCAAGAACCCGCATTAGCTAGGTGAGCATATTGAAAGGTTGAGAAAGAGGACCGTGGTTTAAGGTTTGCTTGTAAGGACTATAGCTTGACATGGCTGGTGTCTTTGTACAAGGTTCCATGTAGCACCGTTAAAGCGATCCGATCTAAAGTGGTATCAGAGCAATGTGAAAAAATAGAAATAGGTGCTAAGTTCAACACAATTTTCTCTAATGAATATCATTAGAAAGCAAACTACTGTTAAAAACAATAGGAAGGAAGAATATAATATGCCTCAACAATTACACCTTCTTAATAATAAATGATTCCTAGAATCCAACCTAAGGTTATATACCAACTAGGTACCTTTGAAAAATTAGGTTTAAAATAAGTAGTTAAAACTACTGAAGAGACTATCACAGTAGATAATGATCATGTTACTTTTAGATTATTATCTGAAAATGATTTAGCCCCTTATAGGAAAACTCATAGATTTTTGCATATTGGCTTAATACAAGTTGCCTTTAAGCCACTTACGTTAAGAGGCTTACCTGAAAACTTCATAGCAGCTCTCAGAGATGGTAGAAACCAAAACTAAAAAAAGACCCTTATAGGGACAGTACAAACCAGTTTGGCCTACAGCCCTATATATTTTAATGCATATCCTAACCTATAGATTTCTTTGAGTGATGAAAACTCTTTAAATGCTTTGATATTGAGTATTAAACTTCATCTTTTTGATTATATGCTAGGAACAGAAGTTATATGTATCTGTTACAAGATTTATTATAAGCCTTTATATACTTTAAACCCTATGTGCAAAATTATGGATTTCAAAAATGAAACTATTCTAATAAAAACTAATTTTGATAAGTCTAAGGTTACTACCAGAAGACCTGTTAAGTGGGATGAAATAGATTTTCCCAAAGAATGGGTCATTGAGGAGGCAATAGCTCCTCGAAATAACATTAACAGTGAAATCACAGAAGTCGAACAAACTTCTGATGGAACTGTTAAGATCAGGTTTAATGAACCTGTTCAGACTGATAATATCAGTTATTCATCTAGATTGACTAAATCAAATTCCTCTTATATTTCACCTATTGATTATACTGTAGATTTTCCGTTAAAAGCATCTACATCCCAAATTAGAGAAAATAATAGAGTAGATGTCATAAAAATTAGTACTGATAATATTGCTAGTGTTATTCATGATACAACTGAATCCGAAATGAATTTTTCCAATGGTTAAAATCGATAGAAACCAAATAGATTTTAGTTCGTGTTCACCGGCGAGAAAAATGATTTATGAAGAATTTTCAAAACCCAGATGGGAACTTTTCAAAAATTAATTTTTTGATAATTTTGATAAGAAATTAATAAAATTCTTTCAAGATGATTTTTATAATGATAATAATAGTCACAATAAGATAATTGCTTTTGTACCATGGTTTATGACTAAATATGTTGATGGTTATATTTTCATGCTTAAAAGAGATTATAAACTTAATAGTGGTGAAATTACTAGATCCGTATTTCCCCCACAAACATCTTTCTAAATGGGAGAAAAGGATAAAGTAATTTATTAAACTGCATTTTCAAAATTGTTTGATGATGATATTGGCAAAATTACTGCTAGAAATTTGAATACTATATATATATATAATATTCTGGGTGAACAGATAGTTTCAATTAATGAAAGACTGGACGGATTAATAACAGAAGTCCAGAAAATATCTAGAAAGGATACTACAAAAGGTAAAGAGCAAATTGCTACTGCAAGTATCCAACCACCTCCTGAGGTCAAAGACTTTAAAATAAAGAGTCCGAAGACCTGGAGAATTTATTAGATAAAAAATTTGAAGGATTTAAAATTAGTCCTTTAAATTTAGAATACTTATCTGATGAAGAGAGAAAAGTAAAACTCTCTGATGAGATTAATAAGATCTCAGAAAAGTTTGCTTGTAAACCGGTCCAAAGGATGTTTTATTATCCTATATCAACTCCTCAAGATGTACTCATAGAGGAACCTGATGCTACTCATTATTCCCAGAACTATAGTGGCACAGAAATCTATGAATGCAACATAGATGGTTTTACTGACCGTCATATTTATACTCAAGTACATAGAATACTTATATACAACATTATCTGCAAGGTTAATAAGAATTTTGAGAAAATCATTGCCGAGATGATAGTTGCAGGTTTTACTGGCCAAATAAAAGGCTGGTGGGATAATTATTTAACAGAAAAACAGCGCGCAGAAATTATGGGAGCCGTCAAAATAGAAGATGGTTAGAATGTCCAAAACATTGTATATTCCTTAGCTCTTAATATTATAGAACATTTCTGGAAGATGGTCAGATAATAGTGAGACCTTAAGGACCATGATCCAAAATCTTAGATGTAATACATTGACAAATTTTAGATGGTATAAAGATGTTTTCTTATCCAAGGTAATAGAATTACCAAAGTGTAATAGCACTCACTGAAAATCTAAATTTATTGATGGAATTCCAACACTCTTTGCTGAAAGAGTTAGAAAAACTCTTCGAGGAACTGCCATGAGTATAGATTATAATAGCTATACCTATAGAAAGCTTATTGGTGTATGCACACAAGAAGTCTTAGCTCTATGTAATGAGATTAAGTTAAGCCAGGAAATCAAGAAGCATCGTCTTAATGAAAGACAACAGTTAGGAGAATTCTGTAAACAATTCGCCATAGATATTCCTAAGAATAAAAAGTCTCATAGACATAAGAAAGACCAGAAAGAACCTTATAGGTATAAAAAAAAGAATAGAGGATCTTCTGATAAGAGATATGAGAAGAAGGATAAGAGAAGAAAGACTGATAAGCATAGAAAGGATTTTATAAAATCCAATACGCCTAATGCATGTGGCAGAATAGGCCATTATGCTAGAGGTTGTAAGGTCAAGGATAAAATTAAGAGCTTTGATCTAGATGATAATATTAAAGACTCTTTATATAAAATTCTATTAAATTCTTCTCGGGATAATTCACAGGAGAATAGTGATAGAGAAGATTCATCAACTGATGAAGATATAAGGCCTCTACAGGAGACGGAATACCTTCCTTGAGATGATGAATGTGAATGTAGACCCTACAAACAGAATCAATATTAGTGTTGTAGTAACAACATAGATGATGAGTTTTTTAATATTTATTCTCAATTCAAGGACTTAGAAGTCAATGTCCTGACCAATGATAATTTACTAGAGCTTCTCAGGGTTATTAAAGACCCAAAGTTAAGGTCCCAGATAATTAATCAGGTGGACAATATTAAGGATAATATTCCTAAAAGTCCTGAGATTGAAGAAATTCCTTCTGAAAGGGACCATACACAATGTCTGAGATTAAAAGGATTTTAAGAGAAAAATCCCAGGCCATTGATAGGCCAACTACTGTTCAAGATTTAAAAAATGAGATTCATAATCTCAAAGGAGAAATCTCAGACTTAAATGCTTCTAATATAGCCTTAGGCAAGAGAATTATCAGATTAGAAAATTCTCATGTCCCTACAAGCCAGGAATTCAGTACTAATATTATTGAAGAAGGTTTTGATGCTAGTACCTTAAAAAGTGGGGTAAAAGAAAATTTTCTAGGAGCAGTCAATATGGCTGATAATGAGTTTTTACAAAAATTTCAGCTATTTACTACTCAAAAGTTTTTAATAAAAGTTACTCTTTTAAAAGATTATAATTTTAAAAATGAGTTTGTTGCTTTATTTGATAGTGGTGCTGATCTAAATTGTATTAAAGAAGGAGTAACACCATCAAGATATTTTCTTAAGACTACTCATAGATTAAAAAATGCCAGTGGTCACCAAATGGGTATTTCTTATAAAATACCTAAAGCTTATATTTGCCAGAATAATGTCTGTATACCAGAAAGTTTTATTTTAGTAAAAAATATTCATCGAGACATAATATTAGGAGTCCCATTTTTCCACCACATAATTCTTTTTACTAATTGGGACACTCATAGTTTCATAGGAACTTTTAATGGAAAAGCAATTACTTTCGAGTTTATAACTCAACCAGTTCAAAGATTTTTGAATGAGATCATTTCTAATAATATTATTGCAAAAATAAGAAAAACTAATTTTTTTAAAAATGAGATTTGCAGTCTTACAATTGAACAGGATTTAGAAACTCCTGAACTTATTGAAAAAATTAATTTATTGAAGAATTGGTTTACTTTACAAATTTGTGAAGACCATCCAAATCAATTTTGGAATAGGAAAAAACACTTAGTTAGTCTTCCTTATGAAGAAGACTCTTCGGAGGATAATATTACTACTAAAGCTAGACCTTGCCGAATGAATTCAGAATATTTAGAATTATGCAAAAAAGAAATAGATTCTTTGCAGCAGAAAAGTCTTATAAGACCTTCAAGGTCTAAATGGCCTTGTACTGCTTTTTATGTTAATAAACATGCTGAACAGGAACGAGGAATTTCAAGGTTAGTTATTAATTATAAACCCCCTAATAAGGTTTTTCTAGAGCCAGACCTTAGGAACTCTCTCTCTCTTTCTCTCTTTGTAAAAACATCTTTGTATTCAGCTATTATTGGAAATAAATTCGGAAAAGGTCACTTGGCCACAACCTCGGTAGTCTCAGGTACTATTTAATTTTAGTTTTTAATATATCTATTATTCATTTAGCCTAAATGATAGGCTAAATACTAAAGTGTTGAACTTATGCATACTAGACTACTCTTAAGGATGTTTTGGTATTTATTTTATATTGTATCACCCGAAGTTCTAAGGTTGAGACTATAGAGACTAGGGAGTTCGCAGTCCACGCTGGTTATGCAGCATAACCGGTGGCCCTCAAGAACCTGTATTAGCTAGGTGGGCGTGTTGAAGGGTTAAGAAAGAGGACCTGGTTTACGGTTTGCTTGATAGGACTGTAGCTTGAACCAGATCGCTTCAACGGTGCTACATGGAACCTTTTACAAAGACACCGGCCCTGTCAAGCTACAGTCCTGTCAAGCAAACCCTAAACCACGATCCTCTTTCTTAACCCTTCAACACGCTCACCTGGCTAATACGGGTTCTTGAGGACCACCGGTTATGCTGCCATAACCAGGGTTTACTGCATGCACTGTGAACTGCTTGGGCTCTATAGTCTCAACCTTAGAACCGTCGGGTGATACAATATAAAATTAATACCAAAACATGCTTAAGAATAGTCTAGTATGCATAAGTTCAACACTTCGGTATTTAGCCTATCATTTAGGCTAAATGAATAATAGATATATCAAAAACTAAAATTAAATAGTACCTGAGACTACGGAGGTTGTGGCAAAGTGACCTTTTCCGATTTTATTTCCAATAATAGCTGAATACAAAGATGTTTTTACAGAGAGAGAGAGAGTTCCTAAGGTCTGGCTCTAGAAAAGTCTGCCTCTCACTAAAGAATTGAGATCCTTATATAATGGATCGGTCTAAAAACAAACAAAAACTAAACAGTAAAATGGCCGACAAAATAATTACATTATGGCCGACAAAGAAAAAGCTAAAAGAGAAACGGACAATTAACTTTATAAAAGTAGATTCCTGACAACCTCTCATGGCGAGGTCAGATTCTTTATTAAAGTTTTTCGTCTTTATTACCCCAATTATTCAATGGTGGGGCCTTCAGTGTCTTTTTCAAGCTTTACCTTTTCCTTTATCATTTTTGATGGAAGATTCTTCCACTCTTTCGTTTATTTTCTTCAAGAATTCTTCAATTTCATCTAGATTGACATGTTCTTGTTGGCTTTCTTGGGCTTCTCCCGCCAAATAGGTTTCTTCATCTATAGTATTTTCTATTGAATCCATTCAAACATCATTTGACATTTTAACTTCGAAATTTCTTACTAAATCTCTTTTTATTTCTTCAAAATAGGAAGCAATAATTTTCTTTTTAGAGATAGCTCCTTTTTTCATTTGAAGCTGTCTAGTAACTTTCTGGAATGGACTCAATTCTTCCATTTCGACATTGGTCTTTTCTTGTGTGCTATAAGCTTCAATCTTTTTTTTGATCTCTTCAATGATCTCTTGGCCATAAATTTTTCCTGGCTGGTCTGATTGAAGTAATTTTTTCCAGAATTTCGTATAAAAAATTTTGTTTAAACATGGGAATCCTTCCCTAGTTTGACTGACTTCTACATCCCATTTCATAATCCATGGAATAGAGAATTCTATAAAAAAAAATACATTGTTGCCATGCCATCAAAAAATATATTATTTTTTTGTAATGCAATGATTTTAGGAGATATATCTACCAATTGAGTATATAAACACTTAAAAATTGGCGGTAGTATTTTCAAAGATGGACCATATTGTGACGACCCAGCTAGTCGTCTCATGAGTTACCGCTCTATTTTCCCCATTTTTACCTTATTATGCTTCGTTATCCGTGTTTTATGTGCCAGAGTTGAGTAGTTTGCGTTCAGAGTGAGTTTGGCAAGAAATGAGACACTTAGTCTCTTTTGAGAAGGTTTAAGCTGGAAAAGTCAACCGGATGTTGACTATGAGTTAGAGGGCTCGAATGTGAGTTCCGACAGTTCGGCTAGTTTCGGGAGGTGATTTATGACTTAGGAGTGTGATCGAAATTGGTTATAGAGGTCCGGTGTAGAATTAGGCTTGAATTGGTGAAGTTAGAATTTTTGGCGATTTTCGGTTGTTAGGCGAGATTTTGATCCGAGGGTCGGAATGGAATTCCGAAAGTTGCTGTAGCTTCGATGTCATTTAGGATGTGTGTGCAAAATTTCAGGTCATTCGGACGTGGTTTGGTTGGGTTTTGATTAAAAGAGTAACTTAGAAGATTTTGGAATTCTTAGGCTTGAATCCGACGTGAATCTGGTGTTGAGGGATTGTTTTGAGCGTTCCGAAGGTTGGAACAAGTTTGAATAATGTTATGGGACATGTTGGCATGTTTGGCTGAGGTCCCAGAGTTGGGTGGTTAAACGGACAAATTCATTGTTGGAAAAAGTTGCAGAAAAACAGAGTCGAGAATGCGGTCGCATTTCTCAAATGCGGACCGCATATCTCACATTGAGATCACAAACCCAGGCAGATTTCTGGGCAAAAACCAATGTCGAAAATGCGGTCGCATTTTTAACATGCGGACCACAAACCATGCTTCATGCTGAATTGCGGTGAAGGCTAGGGTTACCTTTGCGATGGTCGCGTCAAATATGCGGACCGCATATCTGCTATGCGACAGATATGCGATCGTATTTTAAGCCTGACAGGGGCGTTTTAGTCTCGATTTTCGACCCTTTATAAATAAGAAACCAGTATCCATTAGCCATGCAAAACCCATTGTCGTTACCAATTAAGAGAACCGGCTCAAAAACACCCTAAATCACAGCAAAATCAGCCTTGAGAACATATCCAAAGGAGACTTTCTTGGACAAATTCTTGAAAGAGGGGACTTGGGCCATCCTAAACATAATTGGAGCTATAGAGCTCGGATTTGCAGCTAATCTTGAAGGGATTTTTGGGAGGTTTTCAAGGGAAACATCGGGGTAAGTGTTCCTAACTCAATCTTGGTCAAATTACCCCAAATCTATTGCCATTCTAGTACGTAATTGGTGATTTAAATTGAAAAATTTATGAAAATTCCTCAAGTTTAGATTTAAAGAATTGGAGGTCGATCCGATGTCGGATTTCGATAATTTTAGTATGGTTGAACTCGTGGGGAGATAAGGAACCCGTTGATGTGAAAATTTCTAAGCTTTGAGAAGTGGGCCCGAGCTCGGGTTTTGCTAATTTTGGAATTTCTTGATATTTTCGGTTGTTTTTGCTTGGGCTTTGTTCCCTCAACATATTGTGACGTATTTGTTCTGAATTTGGATAGATTCGACGCACGTGGAGGCCAATTCGAAGGGCAAGGGCGTCGTGGGCTAGAGATTTAGCTGGTTTGAGGTGAGTAGTAATTGTAAAAGATGTTCTGAGGGTTTGAAACCCCGGATTGCACATCGTAGTGCTATATTGAGGTGAGGCACGCGCTCGATGATGAGCGTGGAGTCGTTTACTACTGGGATTGTGACTTGGTCCATCCCGATTGTTGATTTTACTACGCAATTGATTGAAACTTACTTGTCATCATCTTGGTTTGGGCTGATTACCATATTTGGGGCTTCGTGCCGATTATTTGAACCCTCCGGGGATATTTATCACTATTTCCTCACTGTTTGATGCATTACTTGAACTCAGTCGTTTTGATTACCACTGTTTTATAACTCAGCCATTTTTACTCAATTTTGAGGTTTAAATGATATTTTATATGATGTAAATGGGAACAGGTGGCACGCCGCCACGAGATATAATATAAGTGGGAGCGGGTGGCACGCTGCCACGAGATATAATGTGAGTGAGAGCGGGTGGCACGCCGTCACAAGATATGATATAGCGCTTGGGCCGTAAGGGGCCCCTCCCGGAGTCTGTACATCCCCAGTGAGAGCGGGTAACCATTGTGATGTGAAATATAGCCTGAGGGGCTGATATTGTGATGTGATATGCCCGAGGGGTTGATGTTGTACCATGTGATATTGAGCCCGAGGGGCGTGTTTTAAATGATACTGAGCCCGAGGGGCGATTTTCTATCTTTCTTTTACTTCACATGTTTTTACTTGCTGAAAGGAGATTTTACTTGAATTTCTTACTGATTTACTGTTTGCGAAAGATGTTTTAAATGCCTCATTATGGAATGCCTTGTGCTTTGTGTGTTTTCTTGCTTTCAGTCGTTATTTATGCTTATTACTCACTGAGTTGGAAGTACTCACATTACTCCCTGCACCATGTGTGCAGATTCAGGCGTTGTTGGTTCCGCCTCGGAGTATTGATTTCTCCTGTCCAGGCGGTGATTCAGAGACTACGAGGTAGCTGTTGGCGTCGCAGCCCTGTATCTCTATTATCTTGCTATTTCCACACGTATCGAACAATTGTGCCAAATGTTGTACATATATATATATATATATGGTAGTAGGATCCATAGTTGCTCATGACTTTGTGACACCCCGGTTTCGGGTTATTGTCGGGATGGTTAGCTATATTTCCTAGAATTAGTGTTATTAAATTATGCTTGTATTGTTTTCTTGTTAATTAACTGCTTATAAATGAGTAGAGTTCGAATTGGCTGGCCTTGTCTTCACGAGAGGCGCCATCACGACCGAGTTCGGGGTTAGGGTCGTGACACATATGATATCCACCATTTACAGAACCAATTTGGTATCTGTTTTTCAAACAAATTGGAACATAATTTTATGAACCAAGAGTATTTCCTATTAGGATTCTCATATAAGAAAGTTTTATCAAAACTTTCACTATAATCCCAGTAATTAAACTTTACCGAGACTTTCTGTTTTGGATGAGTATATTCTCTATTCTTTAATGTACTCATTCCCCATTCATCTGAAGCTATTATCTTTTTTATAATAATCTTAGAGAAATTATAAATTCTCTTTGTATTAGCTGGATAAAAATGTTAAATTTCAGCTGAATTAGTAGATGAAAGAATTAGCTCGTAATTCATTCTGTATTTATAAGCAGTGGTAGCATATGATATTGTATCAAAAAGCTGATCATGATTTGCCAAGGGTTATCCTTCCATTTTAGATTGGATTGTTCTAAAAGAATTATTAACTCTTTTCTCTCTTTCTGGTTATAAACCTCAATGTTATCATGGCTATCATCTGCCAATGCTGAGGAATATGATGGAGGATTGTTGTCTGTATCTTGTTTGGATTTCATAAAATCCAAGATTCTTTGTACATTAGGTGGTATGTAGTAAGACCTGATGCTCCTTTGATATTGGCAGCTATTAGCTGCTGATTCTCTATTTGGGCTAGGATATTTCCTCTGCCATAGGAAGATGCTGGTTTTCTTTCTTGTCCCCTCCTTCGAGGAGGCCTATATGCAGGTCTCATAGCCTGTCAAAAGATTAAAAGAATTATTAATTCAAATATTCTCTAGTAAGAAAGTCAGGGAGACTATTATCTATCCCTTTTTTATAAATAATCTCAAAATCAAATGGAGCTAACAAGGATACCATCTTGCAAACATCTGTTTAGAAACATCATGTTTATAATCTTTATTAAAGATAAGTCTTGCTGCTTGGCAATCGTTTTTTATTAAAAACTTATGAGTATATAAATCAGTCTGAAATTTTAATACTCATTTTACTATGGCAAGGATTTCCTTAGCCACAGTAGCATAATTCTTTTGGAAATTATTCCATTTTCCAAACAAGATATTCTTGTTTATCAGTTGGAGAACATTGTATTAATATTCCACCAAATCTAATCTCTGAGGCATCAGTTTTAACTACTTTTGTCCAACTTGGATTAGCAAATGTAAGACATGGAAGGTTATTAACCTTATGCTTAACTAGTCTGACTGCTGTAGTATGATTATCAGTCCAGGCTTTCGGATTTTTCTTCAATCTTTCATAAAGAATTGAAGTATCCTTAGCTAGGTCCTTTAGAAAAGGAGAAATATAATTAAGGCTTCCTAGAAACTTTTGGAGCTAAGTCTTATTAGTTATGACATCTGGGAATTTGGATGCAAATTCAATGCTATTTTGGATTAGCCAATTGCTGTCAACTGGTATCGGTACAACCACGAATCTCTTGTTTTCTTTGTTTACAGCTGGCGAGAAATGCTGCTTCAGGATAAACTAGATATGTTGCCTGCAGCTCCATCTTCAGCAGCTGCTCAATCTTTCATTTCGAAAAGAAAACTTGGATGTCACGGGACTTTCTCATAACTTCGACTTTGGCTGCAGGATGGGAATGAAGGTCGGCGCGAGATAACTCTCTTCTTTGAACTCGGCTATTTATCCTGGCCGAAAGGGAACTCTTTCTAGTTGGGGGTGGAAGGTGACTGAACTCCGTTCGTGATCCCAGCCCTGGAATCACTTAAGACTCGTACAAGCAGAGTCTTTAAGGAAGACTGATTCACTCGCTTTCGAGAACTAAGATTTACAGCTTATTCTCCGTTCGGCGAATCTTCTTCCGGGGAATTCAACTCTTCTTTCATAGATTGGGAACATAATAAGCACCAGTAGCCTATTGAGTTAGAAGTGTGCATCCTCGCTTCAGAGGGCTTGTGGCGGAGAATTTAACCATTACTCACTTCGCGTACCCATCTTTCTGACTGATTCACTCGCTTTCGAGAACTAAGATTTACGCAAAAGACAGCCTGGAAAGACAAAGACAGGATTTCAACAGATTCTATCTCTGCTTTTCACCGAGATCGAGATGAAAGCCATCTATGCATGTATTTTCAGCCTGGACTGACGAATCTTTTGCTTCTCGGGTGGTGTCGTTGCTCATGCGTGGACTGTTCTTTTCCCTGAGTAGAGCGCTACCTCTGGTTTTTCGTCTTGTGCAGCCCAGCTGTTAGGGAAGTATCTCTATCATTGGTGAAGTCAGGGTGTGGGACTGAGCCTTCCGAATGAGAAAGAAGAAAAGTGCTTAGTTTCGATCGGGAAAGGTGTTGTTCATGGTGGTAAGCGAGGGGGGATCTGATCACACCTAATTAGTGAGAAATTCTGACGCTCTTGTTCCTATGTTATGAAGCTAGGATTCCGCTTGCTGTCTTGTTCTCTGTCGCGAACTGGGATCGCTCGCCAGCTAGGTCAGTCGATGTCAAAGAACCCGAGCGAGGGCCTTCTCTGTGCATTCATGTGCAGCTAGGGGAGTTGCAGGACTAATTAAATTTCCAAAGCTATAAGTGCTAGACTAGAAAGGAGATTTGCTTGGTGTTAAGTCAACTCTACTAGATGCAGTAGCCCAGGAATCCAATGCACTAACTCCTGGACTTAGACGATTGCAGCTGTAGCTAGGGTCAAGCCAGTTCATGAATGGGACCATTAGTGGCTGGTTGAAGGGAAGCCAGAAAATCCAGGGAATCGACGTCCCCCGACCCCCTAACCTAGGTTGGGGCGAAAACTCCAAAATCCAAAACTTGCTCGCGGAGCAAAAAGAAAAGCGTTATCGGATTTCCATCGATGAGTCGTACTCTTACCAGGCTTCGAAAAACTTCGTGATCACCGAGTTTCTTGGGAATCGAGGGGTCAAGAGCCTAATCAGGTCCTGGGAACTATTCTTCCATTCTGAATATTATGACCTAAGAATCTTATATAGTTTGAAAAAGAGCCATCTTTGGTTTAGTTTGACTAAAACATTTTGAATTATAATTTTTCTAAAAAGATCCAAATGTTTAAAATGAATTTTTTGAAATATTAAAATATCATCAATATAAATAATTATAAAATTTGTATACGGCATGAAAATATCATTCATAATTTTCTGAAATTCAGAAGGGGCATTTTTTAAACCAAATGGCATAACATTCCATTCATATTGACCTATTGGGACATTAAAAGCAGTTTTATATCTATCTAACTCAGATATCTGAATTTGCTAATAGCCGGATTTCAAATCAAATTTTGAAAATATTATGGCATCATGTAATCTATCCAATAAATCTTTTTTATTAGGGATTTGATATCTTATTCATTTTAAAGCCTTATTAAGGGGTATATAATTAATAACTAACCTTGGAACTCCTCGTTCCTGTTCAGCATGTTTATTAACATAAAAAGCAGTATAAAACCATTTAGACCTTGAAGGTCTATAAGACCTTTCTGCAGCAAAGAATCTATTTTTCTTTTTTTGCATAATCCAAATATTCTGAATTCATTCGGCAAGGTCTAGCTTTAGTAGTAATATTATCCTCCGAAGAGTCTTCTTCATAAGGAAGACTAACTAAGTGCTTTTTCCTATTCCAAAATTGATTTGGATGGTCTTCACAAATTTGTAAAGCAAACCGTTTTCTTCAATAAATTAATTTTTTCAATAAGTTTAGGAGTTTCTAAATCCTGTTCAATTGTAAGACTGCAAATCTTATTTTTTTAAAAATTAATTTTTCTTATTTTTGCAATAATATTATTAGAAATGATCTCATTCAAAAATCTTTGAACTGGTTGAGTTATAAACTCGAAAGTAATTGTTTTTTCATTAAAAGTTCCTATGAAACTATGAGTGTCCCAATTAGTAAAAAGAATTATGTGGTGGAAAAATGAGACTCCTAATATTATGTCTCGATGAATATTTTTTACTAAAATAAAACTTTCTGGTATACAGACATTGTTCTGGCAAATATAAGCTTTAAGTATTTTATAAGAAATACCCATTTGGTGACCACTGGCATTTTTTAATCTATGAGTAGTCTTATGAAAATATCTTGATGGTGTTACTCCTTCTTTAATACAATTTAGATCAGCACCACTATCAAATAAAGCAACAAACTCTTTTTTAAAATTATAATCTATTAAAAGAGCAACTTTTATTAAAAAACTTTTGAGTAGTAAATAGCTGAAATTTTTGTAAAAACTCATTATCAACTATATTGACTGCTCCTAGAAAATCTTCTTTTACCCCACTTTTTAAGGTACTAGCCTCAAAACCTTCTTCAATAATATTAGTACTGAATTCCTGGATTGAAGGGACATGAGAATTTTCTAATCTGATAATTCTCTTGCCTAAGGCTATATTAGAAGTATTTAAGTCTGAGATTTCTCATTTGAGATTATGAATCTCATTTTTTAAATCTTGAATAGTAGTTGGCCTATCAATGGCCTGGGATTTTTCTCTTAAAATCCTTTTAATCTCAGACATTGTGTATGGTCCCTTTTGAGAAGGAATTTCTTCAATCTCAGGACTTTTAGAAATATTATCCTTAATATTGTCCACCTGATTAATTATATTGGACCTTAACTCTGGGTCTTTAATAACCCTGAGAAGCTCTAGTAAATTATCATTGGTCAGGACATTGACTTCTAAGTCCTTGAATTGAGAATAAATATTAAAAAACTCATCATCTATGTTGTTATTACAACACTGATATTGATTCTGTTTGTAGGGTCTACATTCACATTCATCATCTCAAGGAAGGTATATCTTCTCTATAACTATTCTCCTGTGAATTATCTCGAGAAGAATTTAACAGAAATTTGTATAAAGAGTCTTTAATATTATCATCTAGATCAAGGCTCTTAATTTTATCCTTGACCTTATAATCTCTAGCATAATGGCCTATTCTGCCACATGCATTAGGCGTATTGGATTTTATAAAATCCTTTCTATGCTTATCAACCTTTCTTCTCTTATCCTTCTTCTCATATCTCTTATCAGAAGATCCTCTATTCTTTTCTTTTTTTTATACCTATAAGGTTCTTTCTGGTCTTTCTTATGTCTATGAGACTTTTTATTCTCAGGAATATCTATGGCGAATTATTTACAGAATTCTCCTAACTGTTGTCTTTCATTAAGACGATGCTTCTTGATTTCCTGGCTTAACTTAATCTCATTACATAGAGCTAAGCCTTCTTGTGTGCATACACTAATAAGCTTTCTATAGGTATAGCTATTATAATCTATACTCATCGCAGTTCCTCGAAGAGTTTTTCTAACTCTTTCAGCAAAGAGTGTTGGGAGTCCATCAATAAATTTAGACTTCCAGTGAGTGCTATTACACTCTGGTAATTCTATTACCTTGGATAAGAAAACATCTTTATACCATCTAAAATTTGTCAATATATTACATTTAAGATTTTGGATCATGGTCCTTACGGTCTCACCATTGTCTGACCATCTTCTAGAGAAACGTTCTATAATATTAAGAACTAAGGAATATACAACGTTTTAGATATTCTGACCATCTTCTATTTTGATGGCTCCCATAATTTCTGTGCGCTATTTTTCTGTTAAATAATTGTCCTACCAGCCTTTTAATTGGCCAGTAAAACCTGCCAGTATCATCTCGGCAATGATTTTCTCAGAATTCTTATTAACCTTGCAGATAATGCTGTATATAAGTATTCTATGTACTTGAATATAAATCTGACGGCCAGTAAAACCATCTACGTTGCATTCATAGATTTTTGTGCCACTATAGTTCTGGGAATAATGAGTAGCATCAGGTTCCTCTATGAGTACATCTTGAGGAGTTGACATAGGATAATAAAACATCCTTTAGACCGGTTTACGAGCAAACTTTTCTAAGATTTTATTAATCTCATCAGAGAGTTTTGCTTTTCTCTCTTCATCAGATAAGTATTCTAAATTTAAAGGACTAATTTTAAATCCTTCAAATTTTTTATCTAATAAATTCTCCAGGTTTTTCGGACTCTTTATTTTAAAGTCTTTGACCTCAGGAGGTGGTTGGATACTTGCAGTAGCAATTTGCTCTTTACCTTTTGTAGTATCCTTTCTAGATATTTTCTGGACTTCTGTTATTAATCCGTCCAGTCTTTCATTAATTGAAACTATCTGTTCACCCAGAATATTTTATATATATATATATGTGTATATATATATATATATATATATATATAAAATTATTCTGTGTGAGCATAGTATTCAAATTTCTAGTAGTAATTTTGCCAATATCATCATCAAACAATTTTGAAAATACAGTTTAATAAATTACTTTATCCTTTTCTCCCATTTGGAAAGATGTTTGTGGGGGAAATACGGATCTAGTAATTTCACCACTATAGAGTTTATAATCTCTTTCTAACATGGAAATATAATCATCAACATATTTAGTCATAAACCATGGCACAAAAGCAATTATATTGTGACTACTAATATCATTATAAAAATTATCTTGAAAGAATTTTATTAATTTCTTATCAAAAATTCAATTTCTGAAAAGTTCCCATCTGGGTTTTTTAAATTCTTCAAAAATTATTTTTCTTGATGGTGAACACGGTCTAAAATCTATTTGGTTTCTATCTATTTAAACAATTGAAAAAATCTATTTCGGATTTAGTTGGATCAGAAATAGCACTAGCAATATTATCAGTACTAATTTTTATGACATCTACTCTATTATTTTCTCTAATTTGGGATGTAGATTCTCTTGACGGAAAATCTACAGTATAATCAATAGGTGAAATATAAGAGGAATTTGATCTAGTTAATCTAGACGACTGATTTTATCAGCTTGATCGGGTTCATTAAACCTGATATTAATAGTTCCATCAGAAGTTTGTTCAACTCCTGTGATTTCACTGTTAATGTTATTTCAAGGAGCTATTACCTCCTCAATGACCCATTCTTTGGGAAAATCTATTTCATTCCACTTAATAGGTCTTCTGGTTGTAACCTTAGACTTATCAAAATTAGTTTCAATTAGAATAGTTTCATTTTTGAAATCCATAATTTTGCACACAGGGTTTAAAGTATATAAAGGCTTATAATAAATCTTGTAACAGATACATATAACTTCTGTTCCTGGCATATAATCAAAACGATGAAGTTTAATACTCAATATCAAAGCATTTAAAGAGTTTTCATCACTCAAAGAAATCTATAGGTTAGGATATGCATTAAAATATACAGGGCTGTAGGCCAAACTGGTTTGTACTGTCCCTATTAGGGACTTTTTTCAGTTTTGATTTCTGTCATCTCTGAGAGCTGCTATGAAGTTTTCAGGTAAGCCTCTTAATGTAAGTGGCTTAAAGGCAACTTGTATTAAGCCAATATGCAAAAATCTATGAGTTTTCCTATAAGGGGCTAAATCATTTCCAGATAATAATCTAAAAGTAGCATGATCATTATCTACTGTGATAGTCTCTTCAGTAGTTTTAACTACTTGTTTTAAACCTAAATTTTCAAAGGTACCAAGTTGGTATATAACTTTAGGTTGGATTCTAGGAATCGTCTATTTATTAAGAAGGTCTAATTGTTGAGGCATATGATATTCTTCCTTCCTACTGTTTTTAACAATAGTTTGCTTCCTAATGATATTCATTAGAGAAAATTGTGTTGCACTTAGCACCTATTTCTGTTCTTTCACATTGCTCACTTTAGACCGGATCGCTTCAACGGTGCTACAGGGAACCTTTTACAGTGACACCAGCCCTGTCAAGTTACAGTCCTGTCAAGCAAACCCTAAACCACGGTCCTCTTTCTTAACCCTTCAACACGCTCAACAATATATATATATATATACATATATTAAAGGAATAAAGTTACCAAATATAATTAGCATTATGGTTAAGCCAAGTGGCAAGCTAATAAATGTCAATAGTATATGGTAACTTTATTCTATATTTGAATATGTTAGTCAAATACAAATATATATATATATATATATATATATATATATATATATATATATATATATGTATATATTAAAGGATAATTTTGAATTTATAAATAATATTTTTAAATTTGAATTAAAACTACAAAGAATTTATTTTGTTATAAATGTTATCATACTTAATTCGGTTAATGATCATATGCAATCATATTAGAAACTTTTGTTATCTTAATTCAAATTATTTAAGTACTACTTCGCCTCTGGCAAAAAAAAAAAAATACTCCATATAACTATAAAACTCTTTTATATTTAAAATCCTATAATTATAGTTCTTTAAAACACTATAGCTAGATTTGATTAAAATGAATTTCTTTTAAAATAAATGTAATATGTAGGGCACATGTCTGTGTTTATCCAGATAACAAAAAAAAACTTTAAAAGTTGATAAAAATTTACTTACATATATAATGAAGTAAACCTACATGCTGGAGAAAGAAACATTACAAAAATCAGTCAATATTCAAAACAAGTTATTTTTTTTCTTTTTGAAAAATATTTGTTTGAAGAGTCAATTTGTATAAATGGACATCAAACAAATAATAAAAATTTGGCTATACAATTGCTATCATTAATTTTCTATTTAACACTTTAAGGAATTGAAGGGTATAAGCCGAAACCTCTTCATTTAGCTGCATTCAAACCAACATCGAAGGGTATAGTTTTTTTTTCCTTGAAGAATGTTAGTTATGAATCACTAAATTATGTGAAAGATTTTTTTCCCCTCAAATTCAATAAGAGGGATATTGGTTTCTAATTGAGTTTCTATAGCGATTTTCAAGCGTAATAAAAAGTATATTTAAAAAGAAAATTGGTATGACGTGAAATACTTATTTTTAAAATGTAAACAAATTATTTCGAAATGGGATTATTTTTTAAATTATAATATAATTTTTAAAATAAAAGATAAGATATTTTTAAATTTTAGTAGAGAGTTTTTAAAATAATTATAATAGAAGTCATATCATGGATAAAATCAAGAAACCGAAATCTTATGAATTATTACATAAATATCTAGCCAGATTTATTGTTTACTTTTTATAGCTAATGTACATTGATGATATACCGACAACACACGATTATACACCTGCTATATATGATTTATATATAAATACACATCCTCAACTTTTTAATTTAAGGGGTTGGGTGAGCACCTGTTTAGGTTGATAAGATAAAGTCAAAAGAAAAATATGAGAGAATTTCAACCAAAGACTAAATATATAAAGAAAGTTTTTATGTGGACAGTTTCTATTAAAATTCATCCTTTTATTACGAAATAGATTAATTTTTTGTAATAAAAGAAAGAAAGACATAAAAAATAAGATAAAAGAAAATAAATATAGAAAAAATGTATGAAAAATCTAAAAACTAGAAATAAGAGACAGCAACAAATTTCTTCTTCTGTTTCATCTTTGTTGAGTGTAAAAAATTTGGAAGCCGATCTCATCGATTTCAAATATTTTTTTCAACTCAAATACATAGATTATAAGATAAGGATATCTTAGAATATTTTTTTTATTTACATTGAGTGTCGTTTTTAAAAAAATCACTATTACTAACAAACTGATATGATATTCGAATTTGAATCTAAATGCAATTTAAGTAGTTTGCATTGAGGTTAAGCCAAGTATAGTGTCGAGAAAAAACTACTTAGCAGTTTTAAGACAATATATGCAATGTTATATAATAACAATCAATTAATCTAACATTTAGTGATTCCAATAACTAAAAATCTGTATATGTAGGGTATTCAAAATTCAAAATCCGTGGCTAGACATATCGATAAACTCAAAATGGAGTCATACTGAAATAAAGTTTCACCAGCCAAAGAATCATTTAAATTTTTAGATAGTCGATTAAAGTGAATTTTAAAGTAAGGATAATATCTTCACTTGCATCATTATAAAGATAATCATTAAGAAAAATATATAATGTTTTAGAAATTGAAATTTCAAAATAGAAATATTTTTTTAAACATAATAGCATACCAAATAAGAATTCAAGTCGTAGTAAAAGAGTCACGTCGTAACCAAAGAATCGTTCATATTGTGCCAACCTTTTGTGTTTTGCCATAGCTCATAAATATGAGTTATTATTTTGCTTTGTGACTTTTTTTAGGTTCCAATGACAACAATGAGAGTGGTGTAAAATTAAATTATCACTACAAGATTTGAGAAAATGTTAGCCTGTTTTCATGTAGTATTTCTTAATTAATTTCTAACGCTTATAAATATCTAGAAGGTTTAAAAGTTAAGGTTATTTACATATAATTCAAATAACTTAGATATTTAACATGGTTAATTTTAAATATCAAAATGGAATCATACTAGAAAAAGAATCACTGGATAAAGAATTTTTTAAATTTTAGATAGCCGATTAAAATGAGTTTTGAATTAAGGATAATATTTTCACTTACATTATTATAAAAATAATTATTATTGAAAAATAAAGTTTTAGAAACTGAAAATTTAAAATAGAAATACTTTTTTAAAAATATCAACACACCAAATAAGAGTTCAAGCAGTAGTAAAAGAGTCAAGTCGTATCCAAAGAGTCCTTCATAGTCAACCTTTGATTATTTTGCCATCAATATGAGTTATTATTTTTCTTTCTGACTATTTTTTGGATCAAATGACACCGGCAAGAATGGTACCAAAAAAGAAAAATAGAATTATAACTAGGAGATTTGAGAAATATTTAATTGTTTTCATGTAATGTTTCTTAATTAATATCTAATGATTATCTATATTTACCGAAAAAGCTTAAATTTTAAGATTATTTACATATAATCCAAGTAACTCAAAGCCTTGAGTGATTGGTATGTAGTGTGGTCCAAAGTGTTGTTCAAAAGAAGGGACTAAGAAAATATTACGTACAAAAGGAAGGTTCCTACTTCCTTGACAAAAGAAAGGTTTCTACCATATTATCGCCCCGATTGGTCTATAATTTTGTAAGTTTTTCGAAGAAAATGATCACTTTTTCAAAATTTTCTAAATTTTTTTTTCCACTATGAAAAGAGAGAACAATGACGATTGATTGCCAGTTGGACTTCCAAATAGAAGTGACAAATAGGCAAATGTCAAGTTGTACTCGGTCCAAGTTAGATGTATACGGGTGAAATCGAATTCATGGTACATTCCGACCTCCAACAAGATAAGTCAGGCTCGAAATATGGTGGTAAGGGATCGAAATCGAGCCAAAGCGCCGAGCTAGAATTCGGGGGCATGACGCCTGCCTTCAAGAATTTCGAGGTCATGATTCCGGAATCAGTCCTAGCCTCGAACGACTTCGAAGAACATTGTCGGAGAAATAAACATAGCCAACAGAAGGCCGAAGTATCCGTAACCGGTCGGATATCACGACGGGGATCTCGACATGTATCGATAAGGAACCGGCAGTCAGTTTATCAGAAGATTTTTTTTATCTTTTATAGAGTTGTACCTAAAGTAGGACTCCCCTGCTATATAAAAGGGGTCTGATAATTCATAAAGTACATGGTAACACACACTCAAAAATAATATATTATTATTTTCTTTGTCACTAGCTCTTGCTCCTTTTTATTGGTGCTGGCCGAGGTGACCCCGGCTCGAGAGTGACTATTTCACTAACACTGGAACTATTCAACTCATGTGATTTGAATTTATCTTATCTTTTGTTCAATAATAACTTAATTTACCGCTTTGTATCAAGTTAATCCGTGTTTCCTTAAAATTACTTACAAATTTAATTGTTGTCCGATTTTGAGGGTAAACAGTTTGGCGCGCCCCGTGGGGCTATGGATAATAGCAGCGATTTGATATAAATTTCCGTAACACATCCTACTTTACACTTGCTCTTTGAAGTGCCTTTGATTTCAGGTCCGCGTTAATATGTCGAACTTCTAAACGGCCCCTCTAAACACGGATGCTAAGTCTGGCCACCATGGCGAGAAAAATAATATAGCGCTCGGAAACGAGGTGCCCCCCGCCGATCCCAACAGAATTTCGATCGCGGACCCGATCGACGCCAGCTCACATGTGGCCATCAACACGAATTTGCCCACCGATCCTGAGAACAACATTCGTGGGGGAGTTCGGTCGGTAGCTCAAAATGCTCGTGAAGGTGAAGGAGATGGGATCAGCTTGTGGGTGATCTTTGAAATGTTGCAGGCTCGGAAGGCAGCGATAGCCCAACTGCAGAACCGAAGCCACGCTCCCTGTAGAGTTGAGCACGAGTCATCCCGGAAAAACACTCGCGGAAATGAACCAGCCTCAGATAGGCCAAATGAAGCTGAACCCGGAACCAAACCCGAGATAATAAAGATGATCGAGGAATTGAAAAAGCGGGTGGAAACGGGAGAAAAGAAAATCGAAGCCAACGACAAGAAGGTGGAGACTTACAACTCCAGGGTCTACCAAATCCCTGAAGCGCCACTGATATTGAAAGGCCTAAACTCGAAGAAGTTTGTTCAGAAACCCTTCCTTCCGAGCGCAGCCCTGAAATCGATCCCTAAAAAATTTTGCATTCCTGAAATTCCTAAGTCCAACAGGACAACTGACCCAAATGAATATGTGACCTCATACACGTGTGCCATTAAGGGGAATGAATTAGAAGATTACGAGATCGAATCTGTCTTGCTGAAAAAATTCGGAGAGACCTTGTCAAAATGAGTTATGATATGGTATCACAACCTACCTCCTAACACTATTGACTCATTTGCTATGCTTGCAGATTCCTTCGTAAAAGCACACACTGGGGCAATCAAGGTCGAGACCAGGAAGTTGGACCTTTACAAAGTGAAACAGAGGGATAATGAGATGCTCAGAGAATTTGTGTCCCGGTTTTAGATGGAACGGATGGACCTGCCTCTAGTCACGGATGATTGGGACATTCAGGCTTTCACCCAAGGACTCAATACTCGAAACTCATTGGCTTTAAGTAGTTGAAGCAAAATCTGGTAGAATATCCGGCCTTGACTTGGGCTGATGTTCATAACCGGTATCAGTCAAAAATTAGAGTCGAAGATGATAAGTCGGGGCCCCTTCCGTTTCTGTCTATCCTATCCGAGCCAGTGTCAGACCCAAAAAAGACATTGATCGTGAACCAAGGCCAAGTAGGATATCGGTCATATATCGGTGATCATAAGAGTAACGGATTGGGATGAAACTCTGCAAGGAATGAAAGGAGAAGCGATCGGAACCAGGGACTCATGAGCAAAAACGACTTTGACAGGCCCATCGGGCCCAAGGAAGAACCGAGGTTATCAGAGTACGACTTCAACGTTGATGTTGCTACTATCGTATCTGCCATCGGATGCATCAGAGACCCCAAGTGGACTCGACCTCTACAGTCCGATCCAGCCCAAAGGGATCCTAACCTAATGTGCAAATATCATGGTACTCACGGCCACAAAACGGAGGACTACCGATAATTAAGAGAGGAAGTATCCCGGTTATTCAACAACGGATATCTCCGAGAATTCTTGAGCGATCGAGCCAAGAATTATTTCAAGAATAGAGATTCTAATAAACAGCTCGAGCAGGAGGAACCTCAGCATGTCATTAACATGATCATCGATGGGGTCGATGCTCCCCAGGGGCCGATGCTGAAGCGCACCAAAGTATCCATCACAAGGGAAAAATGGACTCGGGATTACGTGCCGGAGGGAACCTTGTCTTTCAACGATGAGGACTTTGAAGGGATTATGCAGCCCCACAACGATGCACTGGTAATATCTGTACTCATAAATAATTCTCGAGTTAAGCGTGTGTTGATTGATCAAGGTAGCTCGGCCAACATCATCAGATCGAAGGTCGCTGAACAGCTCGGTCTACAAGATCGGATCGTGCATGCAGTCCGAGTTCTAAACGGATTCAACGTGGCATGTGAGACCACTAAAGGGGAGATAACATTACAGTAAACGTCGCGGGGACCATTCAGGAAGCCAAGTTCTATGTAATCGAAAGAGACATGAGGTACAATGCTCTGTTTGGAAGGCCATGGACCCACAACATGAGGGCGGTACCCTCGACTCTGCACCAAGTGATGAAATTCCTAATGCCAGGAGGGATAAAAACAATTTATGGAGAATAATCGGCTGCAAAGGAGATGCTTGCGGTCGACGAGGTGGTTCCGGTATCCGCACTTATAATGACGAAAGGTCTGGGTTCGCCAAGCAAGAAGCCAAATAGCAATTACCTACATCGGCCCGGACCCAACCGGAGAAGTAGGGGAACGATGAAGACGATGATTACGGGGTTCCCAAGTCTTTTATAACCCCCGACTATTCCAATGCTACTAAATTGACGGTCGATGGAGCAAGTCATACTGATCGAGCACTTGCCCGATCGAAAGGTATACCCGGGCATGGGGTTGAATCCCGAGCTTAGGAAAAAACTCATTCAATTCCTTATGGCTAACATAGATTGTTTCGCTTGGTCCCACCTTGATATGACTGGGATCCCGCCGGAAATAACCACTCACAAGGTAAGCCTGGACCCAAAGTTCCACCCGATCATGCAGAAGAGGTGATCTCAGTCTGAGGTCAAGCATGCGTTCATCGAGGACGAGGTATCTAAACTCCTTAAAATAGGGTCCATCGGGGAGGTTAAGTACCAGGACTGGTTAGCAAACATAGTAGTAGTCCCTAAAAGGGAAACAAATTAAGAATGCATGTAGACTATAAAGACTTGAATAAGGCGTGTTCCAAGGACTCTTTTTCTTTACCTAACATTGATCGCATGATCGATGCAACGACCGGCCACAAGATTCTCAATTTTCTCGACGCCTATTTCGGGTACAACCAAATTCGGATAGACCCGGGCGGTCAGGAAAAGACTTCTTTCATCACTAAGTACAACATCTACTGCTATAACATGATGCCATTCGGACTAAAAAAAGTTAGTGCCACTTACCAACGCCTAGTAAATCGGATATTCGAAGAACAAATAGGAAAATCAATGGAGGTTTACGTTGACGATATGTTGGTTAAGTCTCTGCGAGCAGAGGACCATTTGAAACATTTGCAGGAAACCTTCAGCATATTGAAGAAATACAATATGAAGCTGAATCCGGAGAAATATGCATTTGGAGTCGGGTTCGGGAAATTCCTCGGGTTCATGGTATCCAACCGATAAATCGAGATTAATCTCGATAAGATCAAGGCCATCGAAGATATTACTATTGTGGATAACGTCAAGGCTATTCAAAGGTTAACCGGACGCATAGCCACCCTCGGGAGGTCCTCCGACAAGAGCCACCATTTCTTCTCACTATTGAAGAAAAAGAACAACTTCTCATGGACCTCAGAGTGCCAACGAGCCTTGGAGGAACTCAAGCGGTATCTCTCGAGCCCACCTCTATCCGAAGACAGACAAACAACTATACCTGTACTTAGCAGTATCCGAGATAGCGGTAAGTGGTGTCCTGGTCCGGGAAGAGGAAGGTGCGTAGTTTCCAATCTATTATGTTAGAAGGACTCTAGGCGAGGCCGAAACTAGATACTCTCACCTAGAAAAGCTGGCGTTCACTTTTCTAAGTGCCCCTAAAAAGCTGAAACTGTACTTTTAATGGCACACTATATGTGTTGTAACTACTTACCCATTGAGAAGCATAATGCATAAACTCGAGCTCTCGGGACAATTGGCCAAATGGGCCGTCGAGATCAGCGGGTACGATATTGAATATCGGCCCCGAACCGCCATCAAGTCTCAAATTTTGGTAGACTTCGTGGCCTACTTACACCAGCTCTAATACCCGAGGTCGAAAGAGAGTTGTTGTTGAACTCAGGGACTTTTTCGAGAATCTGTACCCTCTTTACGGACGGCACCTCGAATGCAAAAGGGTCCGAACTTGGCACTGTATTGAAGCCACCAACAGGTAATGTAGTTAGAAAATCTATTAGGACTGTAAAATTGACTAATAATGAGGCCGAGTATGAGGCCGTGATTGCAGGTCTCGAATTGGCCAAAAGCTTGGGGGCAGAGGTGATCGAAGCTAAGTGCGACTCCCTTTGAGGTGAACCAAGTTAATGGGACATTCGAAGTCAGAGAGGAATGAATGCAAAGATACCTGGATAAACTACAGGTAAAGTTACGTCGTTCAGGGAATTGACTCTACAACATATACCTCGGGATCAAAACAGCGAAGCCGATGCTCTTGCTAACTTGGGATCGTCGGTCGACGACGATGAGTTCAACTCCAGGGAGGTCGTACAACTTATGAGATCGGTAGTGGAAGAAGGTCACGCCGAGATAAACTCAACAAGCCTAACTTGGGACTGGAGAAACAAATATACAGAGTATCTGAAAATCAGAAAACTGCCCTTGAACCCTAAGGAATCAAGGACTCTGTGTACGCAGGCGGTCCGATTCAGCTTGTCCAAAGACGGTACCCTGTTCCGGAGACGTTTTGATGGCCTACTCGCAATAGGTTTAGGACCAGGGGACATCGAGTATGTTCTGAGGGAAGTCCACGAAGGCACCTGCGAAAATAATTCGCGCGCCGAATCATTAGTTCGAAAAATAATCAGAGCCGGCTATTACTGGAGCGACATGGAAAAAGATGCAAAGGAGTTCGTACGAAAATGCGACGGATGTCAGAGGCATGCTCTGATGATTCATCAGCCCCGAGAGCTGCTACACTCGGTCTTATCACCCTGGCCGTTCATGAAATGGGGAATGAACATCGTCAACCCCTTTCCGTGGGCACCCGGTAAGGCTCAATTTATATTATTTATGATTGACTATTTTTCTAAATGGGTGAAAGCCCAGGCGTTTGAGAAAGTCAGGGAGAAGGAAGTCATTGATTTCATCTGAGATCACATAATATGCCGGTTCGGAATGCCGGCCGAGATCGTGTGCAACAATGGGAAGCAGTTCATCGGCAGCAAAGTAAGCAAATTTTTCGAAGACCACAAGATCAAAAGGATCCTATCAACACCCTATAACCCTAGTGGGATGGGGCAAGCGGAGTCCACGAACAAAACCATACTCCAAAACCCTAGAAAGAGATTGACCGATGCCAAAGGAAAATGGAAAGAAATCTTGCCCGAAGTCCTATGGGCATATCGTACGACCTCGAAATCCAGTACCGGGGCCACCCCGTTCTCGTTAGTTTACAGCGCCGAGGCGCTAATACCAGCCGAAGTGGGAGAACTGAGTCTTAGGTTTCGATAAGCGACCGAAGAGTCAAACGAAGAGGCCATGAATACGAGCCTGGACTGTTAGATGAATGCGCGAAGCACCCCTTGTCCGGTTGGCCGCACAAAAATAACGGATCGAGAGGTATTACAATCGAAGAGCCAACCTTCGACACTTCAATATCGAGGACTTAGTGTTAAGAAAAATCATACTAAGCACCCGGAACCCGAACGAAGGGAAGCTGGGGCCGAACTGAGAAGGTCCGTATCAAATTATCAAAATGACTAGAAAAGGATCGTACAGACTAGAGCAGTGAACGGTGAGCGACTACCGAACAACTAGAACATAACTCACTTGAAACGATACTACTGCTAAGGTACGACCCAATTCATTTCTTTTATTTATTTACATTTTGGACTAACACTTGCAGGTGACCGTCAAAGAATGATCTAATTTTTAGGCCTGAAAGCACGCGTTGCACTCTTTTTTCCTCGAACCGATTTTGTTCCAAATGGGTTTTCCGGCAAGGTTTTTAACAAGGCAACAATGGATCGTGCTAACTTATAATCGAAGACCAGTTGTGAACTGATGTCAAGGATCACATCAATAGTATCCGAGGCTTTTCCATGATCGGCCTCGAGCACTAGGGGCATCACCCTCAAATAATGATTTTAGCAAGGAAAAAAACTTTGTGCTCGAATAGTCTAGGCTCGATCGATAGGATTTACTATAAGGGCCAAATGGTCAAATGAACCGCGCCCACATAAAACACCCGAGCCCTGACACAAAACTTGAACACATGTGTAACTTTGTATATTATGCACAGAAATGAAAGGAAGTTTCTACCTTGCGGATAAATATTTCGTCCCTTAAAAATTTTTCTTTCTTACATTTGGTCCCCTAAAGACATCGAGCCCAAGGGCCACCTCACTCGGGGACTGCCGCCAAAGGCAAGATCGGACGGCCCGGGATAACGAAGCTCGAGGGCACAAAACTTATTAGCAGTGCTCGAACTATAAAGCCTACGGCCACCCCCATTCGGGGACGGTTGTCTCGGTTAAGCCTGGATGACTCGGGGTAACAAGCCCACTGGGCAACACCTGAACTAGAAAGTCTACGACTGTCTTAGAATGGCTCAGAGACGTCCGAAACCCGTAATCAAAACATAAGGCCTTCAAAAGTTCTAACCCGATTCAAAAGGCTACCCTCGACAAGTTGTAATCTAAAATATTCGAAGTACTTTAGGAAAGATTCTAGTCATACCGAGCCCCCCACGAGTCTTAAGCAAAATAATATTGGGAACAAGGCCTGTTCGAACCTCCGAACAAGACATAAGGTATTCGATATCTTTACAATCATAAAGAAAAGAGCAAAAGGAAATAAGGTTAAAAATTATCGAAGGGAAAAAGAACCTTTTATATATATATATATATATATATATATATAAGATCTTTACAAAGGCCAGACGGCCCCAACAAAAAGTACAAAGGTGCAAAAACAAAGAAAAATCTACATGGCACGTAAACATCCTGGTCTCCACCGGAGCCCGCCTCATCGTCAGAACCATCGGGGTCTTCTCCGCCTCCGGATCTGCCCGAACCCTTAGAGTCTTCATCGTCCTCGGAATAGGATAACTTCTTGGCCTCGGCCTCAGCCTCGAGCCCCTTAGCACTTTCGATCTCGGCCGATAAATCAAAACCCCGAGCATGAACCTCCTCGAGGGCCTCCTTTCGGGACTGCCACTTCATGTATTCGACAATGTCTTTCAGGAGGTCTTAGGCTGCCTCGGCATTGGCTTTATACTGGTCCACCATCTCATCGGCATCGGCTTTGGTCACTTCAGCCGCTGACTTGGTCACTTTAAGATCCTTGGCGAGGGCCTCTCAATCGGTAATAGCCGACTCAGCTAAGGCTGGAGCTCATCAATTTTATGGGACCGTGCCTCAGCTTCTCCCTTATCGCTCGAAGTTGGGCCTCCGCCGAGGCCAATTGCACCCTGGCAATCTCCTTTTCCGAGGCCAAGCAGTCCATCTTGCCTTTCCACTCTTCGGCCTCGACTTTGAGTACATCCATCTCGGCCCGGAGTTGGTCGATCCGATCAATCTTCTGCTGG
>MCJB01022151.1:0-14946 GCA_002018475.1 Nicotiana obtusifolia | reverse complement strand
TGTTCTTTCCGAGCCGCGTCCAACTCAGCTCGAAGGCTCTTAGCCTCTCCTTCACGTTGCTCGCTGAGAAGTTTGTACGTGTCTCTCTTCTCAGCAAGCTCTTTGACTTTGGCTTCGAGTTGGTTCAGCTCATCCCGATATTGGAGGAAGGTTTCGTGGTGAAGCACCGAGGCCTACAAATACGAAGAAAGATATTAGAATTATCAAAAAAGTTAGTTCAAATATCAGAGGAAAAATTGAAATCATCAGGAATTATCTAGAGTTACCCGGTTCAGCGCCTGTTGTGATTCGCTGAACAGGCATGGCGTGTCTACTTCGTTCATTTTGGCCTGGACTTCTTCAGTCACCAGGCACTGGAGGTAACTGGCCACCCTTACGGGGGCGGAAAGAACTCGGGCATCCTCCGGAATGGTGATGATAATGGATCACTTCCGATTGGGATCCACACTCGAGGCAGGGAACTGGTTGA
Source organism: Nicotiana obtusifolia (assembly GCA_002018475.1). Classification (NCBI taxonomy): domain Eukaryota; kingdom Viridiplantae; phylum Streptophyta; class Magnoliopsida; order Solanales; family Solanaceae; genus Nicotiana; species Nicotiana obtusifolia. The sequence goes on along the minus strand of MCJB01022151.1, from coordinate 14,477 downwards.
TCAGCCTCGGGCTCGAGTTAGGCCCACCTGCCCCCGAGGACGGACTTTTCCTCGGTACCTCTAAGTCACCTAACCTAGTGACATCCTCCGTGGCGGTGGAATCCACGCCATCAAAAAAGCAGCGTAGAGGGTCGTTTGCTCCGTGGGCCCCCTAGTTGGGGGCGTTCTTTCATTGTTTGGGCCTCATTGTACATAAAATTGGTAAACGAGGGAGACTTGGTGATGTCTATCACGCCAAATGCCTCCTTCGGGGCACTTCCCGCATCCCGGGAAGCCTTAGCCCCGGCCTCCTCATCGACCTCCCTGGCTTGAGGCAGATTGGCCTCACAGATCTCTTGTTCAATAGCCCCCTACTCTCCGAGGGGCGACGGCTCGCGGGCCACAAAAATGAAAGGCTTTTCTCCCTCAGAATCGCCCCTCAGTCGATAGAGCAAGTCTGAAGCTGGTGCTCGGGAGCTGGTGCTTTCCTTTGGCTTGCGCATTAGCCTTCTCCTTGTTTTCTTTTTCTCTGAGCTCGGGGAACTTGGAGCCCTCCTCCTTTATCTCTCTCCGGCCTGTCCGGGAGCAGGAGACTCAACAAGTAAGTCCTCGCCAATGACTGGAGGCCTAAGCTCGACATCCTTAGGCAAGCCTGCAAAAAAAAGTAAAGGAAATAAGGGCTTAATGTTAAAAGAAGAAGCCTAACACAACCTACTCGGGATAGAAGTCTCACCATGGGTACGGGCCTCCCAACCGCCCTTCGAAAGTTTGCGCCGCGAGCGCTCGGAGTAGGGCATTTGTGAAACGATACCCTCGACCCACTCCTTGAGTCGAGGGACAACATTTAGGATCCGAGCGACGGCCACCACGAATACCAATAAGGGAAAGAGAAGTAAATATAAAATTAACATTCGAAGGAAAGTTCTACTTACGTAACGTATAAAAATTCTCGGGGAATGGCCTGTATTCAGCCGGAATCAAGTCCGAAGTCCTCACTCGAACAAAACGGTCCTGCCAGCCTCGATCCCCGTCCTCATCGATACTTGAGAATGGGGCTTTACTAGCCCGACGCACAAGCTTTATCAGCCCCTCCCCCCTCCCACCGAAAGATTCGGGGACTGTATAAGCAGAATAGATGATGAATGCTGAACGAGCACCCATTGATTTTGTTCACAAAAAATCGGAGGAGGATCACGATCCTCCAGAGTGATGGGTGAATCTGGCCTAGGCACACGTTGTACCTCTTGCAAAAATCTAAAATGACCGGGTTTACCGGGCCCAATATAAAGGGATAAGTGTAAACACTTAAATATCCCACAACATAGGTGGTAATGGCCTTTTCGGGGTCGAGGACCACTATGTCTTTATCGGCCCAGTTGTAATCTTTTCGGACCGTAGGGAGGACCTCTTCGGTAATCGAGCAGATGTATCTCGAGACCTCCTCACACCGACCTTGTACGGAGGAAGGGTTTTCAACCTTGAAATCGTCATTGACCGAGCATCCCTCGAGGACGAACGTTTTCAAGGGGGTTCAGTACTGGTTCATCAAAGGCCACGCTTCGAGCGGTCTCCTCGACCTCAGTAGCCGGCCGCGAAGTAGAAGGAGTTTCTTTCTGGGGAACAATTTTGGAAGTCTTTGCCATTCTTTTAGAAAGTAAAAATGGAGGAAAATCTGGGAAATATGAAGAAAGAAAGGACGTTGAAGGATTAGACTTGTTGGCTTGAGAAAAAGTTGGGTAAAAATTTCTGCAAAGGACCTCGAGTAACTGGGGTAAAAGTGTTAAAGAGTATTGAAATCCTGAGGGTACGAGGGTAGAAGGTTTGATGTAAAGTAAAAATGAACAAAGAAGGGGGTACTTATAGTAGTTTAGTGACGTTTCACGTCCAGGCTAAGGGAGTGCAGAATAGACCAGCTGAAGATGGAAGAGTGACGGCCGACCGACAGCTGACATGCATTTAAAGCCATTATGACTTGATTGACGAGACATTTTGGATGTTTTGTCGTTTCTGTCGCGATGTGTCGAAGTAAGAATCGAAAGCTTATGTCGTTTCTCATTGTTTACTCTCCGAGAAACGAGAGGACTATCTGTATACGAGTGAAACCGAGCTCATGGTGCATCCCGGCCTGCGACAAGATAAGCCAGGCTGGAGACATGGTGGCAAGGGACTGAAATCGAGCCAAAGGTCCCACCGAGCTAGAATCTAGGGGCATGACGCCCGCCCTCGAGAATTTTGAGGTCATGATTCCGGAATTGATCTTAGCCTCGAACGACTTCGAAGAACATTGTCGGACAATCAAGTATAGCCAACAGAAGGCTGGAATATCCGTGACCGGCCGGATATCACGGCAGGGATCTCGGCACGTATCGATTAGGAATCGGTAGTTAGTTAATCAGAAGATTTTTTACCTTTTATAGAATTGTACCTAAAGCAGGACTCCCCTACTATATAAAAGGGGTCTGATAATTCATGAAGTATATTATAACATGCACTCAAAAGCAATATATTATTATTTTCTTTGTCACTAGCTCTTGCTCCTTTTTATTGGTGCCGGCTGAGGTGAGCCCGGCTCGAGAGTGACTATTTCACTAAGGCTGGAACTATTCAACTCGTGTGGTTTGAATTTATCTTATCTTTTGTTCAATAGTAACTTAGTTTACCGCTTTGTATCAAGTTAATCCGCGTATCATTAAAACCACTTATAAATTTAATTGTTATCTGATTTTAAAGGTAAACATTAAAAATGGGAAGTGGGGAAGATGATGGCCTAGAGCCATGAATAAATGTAACATATAAGAATGAAAAAGATGATTGATAGCCAATGATAATGATTGAGTTTGAGATCCATACATGGGATAATGTAAAAGTATTTATATAATTGGAGTATTTATTAGATAATTACAAATAGATTAATTGATAAATATTAACTAATAATCTGATAAAATAAATAATATGATATCACGTGTTAAAATTTACTATTAATATAAATAACTTGACTTTTTTTTTTGGCACAGTGAAAAAACATTAGACAGAATTCTTAAAATCTCTCGTAAGCTACACGACTTAAGTCGGTTGGAAGAAGAAACACCATATCCTTGAACGCAACTTCTCAGATCGACGTATCGTCTTATATTTGCGTACTTCATTTGCCGCAAAATCGGCATATTGGTTCGTCTCCCTCCAAATGTGTGTAATAACGACCTTGTTAGAATTTATCAAATATTTGCAATTTTCAATAATAACCAATTAACCATCAATTGGCGATTGTATATCTTCCTCATCGGCCAATTGGCAATCTGTTTCCACTTTAAATTTTTGTATCTTATTTTTTTTGCTAGTTTTAACACTTCTTTAATGCTATATAATTTCGTAACAAAGCTGGAAGTTGGTTACAACTTACGACTTAAGTAATCCAATATCCATTTCCCTTGTTCATTTCTAAAGAGTCCTCCAAAAGCATAATCGTCAGTTTACGTTTTGATACTAGTATTATCCGTATCCAATTTTTCTTACTTGCACAAGGTAAAAACCAAATTATTAGTTTAACTTATCTTGAAATTAAGGTTAATTAAAAAAATACTTCAAAAACTTCCTTATTTAGCATATATCTTAAGTCCAGTTGTGATTGCGTTCCATCATATCATTATGCGTTCATAGATGAAGGTTAAGCGAAGGAACCTCTTCTTTTCGTAAACAAAAAGATAAGATGCTTCAATATTGCTAATCTTATACTCCTTCTGCCTGCCATTATATTATATTATATCTTGTAATTATTTAAAGAATCAAAAAATAAAAAAATTAACGATTCATGTTATTTTCTGTAACTTTTTTTGTGGGCTATATTATTTTATGTAACATTACATTATTACATATATAAGTTTTTGCTCTTTCTTTTTTCAAAAGATGGAACAGTTTCAAATGAGAAACAGAAACAAAAGTCAATACTCGAAATCCCATCATTCAATTCGGGATAGATCACTCATTAGCCAAATAATGTCTCTTACAAGTTGTAATCGCTCATAAAAAAAATGAGATAAAATATATTCCATGATATATCTCACTAGGGGCGTCAAAGATTCGGTTGGCAATTATTTATAAAATCAATACCATACCAATTTTTTAATTACTTTATTTTGCATAATTAAAATTAAACTTTTCGAAATCGTCTTAATCATTTCGATTTCTCTTCGGTATCAGTATAATTCAGTTAAATTTTTAATATTTTTTAAAAATATCATGCAAGCGTCACTGGTGGAAGTTAGAATAGATAATATGCATACTTGCACTAATTTTGCCAAAAACTTTTTAGATATTTTTACTGTTCAAAATGTGATGAATCAAGAAAATATGAAATACTGTCAAAACACATATTCATAGCTCTACTTTACAACAATGTAAAATAAATTCGGCAAAAATAAAAGAAATAAAAATCACGCGAGGGAAAGATATGAATAAAACTGAGACTCAAGAACAAGGTCTATTATAAGGTTAAGTATCTAACAAGAGAAATCTAAATCACATAAGAAGAAAATATTCAATACCTTGTGACTTGCTACTTAAGATCACTGGAATACCTTGTGATTCACTACTCAAAATATTGAAACTAAATTAGTTTTGAGTAACAAAATAGATTTTGGGAGTTGCAACTTTGTAACTTGTATTCGTTACCATTACCACAAGGCCTAAGAAAAAAAAATTAATGCTTTATTATTTTTAATTTCATGTATAAAATATATTATTTATATATAATTTTATATGCTACGATTTCATATTTTTTGGCTTATTTTTGTAAAATTAAAAATCTATTGTAATAACTCGGCACTCTTAGAGATTTATGTAATAAAATTTACGATTTAATTAAAAGAGATTTAAAAATTAGTACTATAATCTATTCAGTGTTTTTTCTAAAACAATTTATATGCGTTTACTCCTTTCATATTTTAAAAATAAACTTTTATCACTGAATTTAATTATTAGTGATATATCTGGAGGAAGTCCACTTGTACTTGCTTCATCGTCTTCATTTTTTTTTTCCTGACAAGACTCTTAGCACAAGGGCGTTTTCGTATCTGAATGCAATTCTCCCTTTTTAACTGCGAAAGTTCCAAGACCCACATAAATAGTTGATTTTGCAATTTCAAACAAAGTCGCACAGAAACAGAGGAAATTGTTTGAGAAGATAAAAAAAAAATTCTTCACCAAACTTCACAAATTACGAGAACTCAACTAGTAAATCCACTTTAATATTGATATAGAGAATTGATTTTTGGTGCTTGATCAAAAATGGAGAGATACGGTGAGGATCAGCGGTCGAAGCAGGAGGAGATGATTGAAGAGAGCAGTGATGATTGTACTTCTTCTTCGGAAGATGAAGGCACAGATGATTACAGGCGAGGAGGTTATCATGCTGTTCGCATAGGCGATGCTTTCAAAGGCGGCCGTTATACTGTTCAGAGCAAGCTCGGTTGGGGCCATTTCTCCACTGTTTGGCTCGCTTGGGATAATCTCATGTCCGTACGTTTTTTCGCTCACAGCTTCTCTTTTTACATCTGTTAATGTTAGGGATTGTGGATTTGTGGATGACCAATGAAATAGACCTTAAGTGGGATTTTAAGTCAGTGAGTGCGGAGTATCTCTATATCCACTGCTCTTTTGTGGTAATGGATGCGAGAATAGTATATTTTCAGTTTTGTGCACTTTCAGTGTATAAATTTAGCAAGCTTGATATGGTAACCTAGAAAATAGCACAATTACATGCTTTAGTCGGTTAAATTGAACTGATGGTGTAAAAATAGTTTACATTTTCAATGTATAGAATTTATTAAATGAGAAATGTATAATTTTTAGTGATAAAATGTATATTTTTTGTATATATGCAACATATACATATAATATACATATCTTATACACTTTTTGGCTAGTAAATACAATTAGTTGCTATTTTAATATTTTGCCCAACTTAAATCCAAGTAATTTTGGAAATTAAACTGACGGTGTAAAAATAGTTTACACTGTCAGTGATAGAACTTAATTTTTGGAAATATTTTCAACTGCATATTCATAGTTTAAACTGAAGATTCTGCTTCATTTTCTGAAGGATTTTGAGCTTTCGTGTTCTGAGTACTAGAGGATGAATAAATCCTTGAATCTTTGATTAATTGTGATTTCCTAGCAGGTGTTGCTTTATATAGGGCTTCTATATGCAGCTTTGCAATCTTTTAATTAGTTGTCTATCAAGTGCTATGTTATGTTAGAATTGGCCTAGCTCACCTAATTGTCCATAAGCATGAATGCTAGTTTATAACTCTGTAAAGTTCTCATTAAAAGGACTAAAGTTTGCATTTTTGACTTGCTAGTAACTCTGTTTTGTTTGATATTTATTTCTGTCATGGCAAGTACTAGCGTGTTTTTGTATGTCTTTATCAATAATGCAGCAATTCGTAGCATTGAAGGTGCAAAAGAGCGCACAACACTACACTGAGGCAGCATTGGATGAGATAACAATTCTAAATCAGATAGCAGAAGGTGATCCAGACGGGAATAAAAGTGTAGTGAAGTTATTGGATCATTTTAAGCACTCAGGTCCAAACGGCCAACATGTGTGTATGGTTTTTGAGTATTTGGGTGACAATCTCTTGACACTTATTAAATATACTGATTATAAAGGACTGCCTATTCACAAGGTTAAAGAACTCTGTTTCCATGTTCTAGTGGGTTTGGATTATTTACACCGACAGCTTTCTATCATACACACTGATTTGAAACCAGAGAACATTCTTCTCTGTTCCATGATTGATCCGTCTAAGGATCCGAGAAAATCAGGAGCCCCTCTTATTCTTCCTGATAATAAGGACGTGAAGGGTCGTGTAACATTCAATGGGAATGTAAATAAGAACCAAAAGAAGAAGATCAGAAGAAAGGCCAAAGAAGCAGCTCAAGGTTTTGCAGGGAAGAAAGCTGTTGAGTCGTCTCTCAATGCAAAATCAAATGCAGATTTCCCAAGTGATCAGCTTGTTGGTTTAGCTAGTGTTAATAGATTGTCTAATGCTGATGCTGCAACAGCTAGTGGGAAAGAACATGTGGGTTGTAAGAGAGGCAGTGGTTCTAGAAGGAGGAAGACATTGGAGTCTGTTGACCTAAAATGCAAATTGGTTGATTTTGGGAATGCTTGTTGGACATACAAACAGTTCACAGATAATATTCAGACGAGGCAGTATAGGTGCCCTGAAGTTATCCTTGGGTCTAAATATTCAACCTCAGCAGATCTTTGGTCCTTTGCTTGCATTTGTTTTGAGCTTGCCACTGGCGATGTGTTGTTTGATCCTCACAGTGGTGACAACTTCGATAGAGATGAGGTATGATATTTATGAATGCATTACTCCGCCCACTGCCCAGTTACTACTATGTGTTTTCGTTTTTACTTTTTCCCAAGGTCTGTTTCTATATTTCAAGAAAGGACTATGTATTGACCTGATACTTGGTCATTTTGTACTTAAAATACAATAAGCACATTGATATGGAGTTAAGTGAGCAAAGGAGGGCAGGAGCTGAATTTTGTTTGCTCTTTCTCTATGAACTATAGAATTATATTACCCTTCCGAAGTAAGGATACACTAGTAGACTAGTAGTCTAGTCAGGAGATACTTGTTTGCATGTCGTTCATCTGGTTTCTTCCGGAAGCATGATTATTTAAAAACATATATGATGTATTAACCATCTTATGGCTAAAAGTGGGTTAAGACAACAAAAGAACTGTTCATCTACTTTTGCTTCCGGGCACTGCCCATACATATTTGTTTAATCCTTATTGTTGAACATAAATTTCTATGCACTGCTACATATTCAATTTTATGTGTCTTTTTGAGTTAAATAAGGTATATTGTAGTTTTGTGAGCTTTATGGACTTGCTAACATATATGTAATTTTTTGACGAGATTATTTCACAACAGAAGCTTAAACTCAATATGTTCTATAGCAGCTTTTGAGCTTTATGTATTTGAGTAACATTCCTTAAGTGCATTCCGCAAATAGTTATTTGTATGAAAAAGGTGGTCTAATATGCATTTGATGGGGTTTTCTAGTTTCTTTGTGTGATCTCCTGTTGGCATTTGCTCTTTTATTGCCAATTCTATCAAACTTTTATGCACCAAGTCAGGTCAACTTAGCAGTTCTCTTAATGAAAGTTGGATCGATGTATTAATATGCTCTAAGAAATTCTGATGGTAGTGCTATTATTCTTGGAAGAAGATAATTCTTTGTTCCAATAGCTGCATTGGGGGAAGTAAGGGCGAGGGAAGATATGTTGGGTTCAACAGTTAACATAGAGTCTTCTGTTTGTCTGTGCTTTACAATACCACTTGGAGCCTTGTAAAAAGTGATTTACGTGTCCAAAGCTCTAGGGATCTTCTGGTGATCTTATTGCATCCATTATCCAGTATATAGGACAATGGATAACCAGTTCCTTTTTCTATGCAAAAATCCACATCAAGCTCAAATTACTTGGTCCATATAATCTTTTGTATTCGATTTGTTGGGTAACAAATTGACAAAAGAAAAGGAAAATAAAGAGAAATTGTGCCGTTGCTATTCATTTGAATGATTACATATAAAATCTCGTCGACAAAACTGTACATGCTACCATGTGTTGAATTGTGTCCCACATTGGTGGGTAATGGGCGTCTTAGTCTCCCTATATGGTCTTGGGCAATCCTCACCTCATAAGCTAGCTTTTGGGGTTGAGTTAGGCCCAAGGTCTATTTATCATGGTATCAGAGCCAGACTCATCTCAATTTGTTGTTACCGATGTTAGGCCTCCCATTTATATTTCCACACTCTAGTTTGCAGGCCTGAGCGTGAGGGAGAGTGTTGAATTGTGCCTCACATCGGTGGGTAATGGTTGTTTTGATCTCCTTATATGGTCTTGGGCAATCCTCACCTCATAAGCTAGCTTTTGGGGTTTAGTTAGGCCCAAGGTCCATTCTTATCACCATGAACAATATACCAAAGTTATGCTTTTACTTTATTCCGCACCGCTTTGAGTATCTTTCCTCTTTTGACTTCTCTGTTCTATTTTTATTCAAAATGTGGGTAATCATCATTTCTGTTCCAGCTCTCTTTCCTTGTCTTGAATTGTACGTTTCTTTGAATTGTAGCAAGTGAATAAAGAGAAGCTTGAAAATATTGGATTCAAATTTCATCAATGTTGAGAAAATACAATAAATCTTTAATTGGACGTTTTCTTTGAATTGTAGCAACTGGTATGGACTCTAGCTAATAACGGTTATAACTATGTTATATAGGAACTTACAAGAGGTTGGGGTTTGAACAACAGATTTTTAAAAGAGACTTGGTAAAGTAACTATTCTAAAGGGGGAGTGTAAGTTGCTTTTTCCTATTTTGGCTTTTGGAGGAAAATAAATGTTTGGGGATAGCGTTTTCAGTGCAAAGAGTTAAGAGAACATATTGTGTTTTTCATAGTTTGTGATTTTATTGGATAGATTTATAGGTATCTGTACTGGTGGGAGATAGCAGGTAACCCTTGGAATTAGTTAAGGTGCGCGCAAGCTGGCACAGACACCACAATTATTTTAAAATAAAATAAAATTAAAGTTGTTAAAGAGGAAAGGTGAGATTGACAAATAGTCTATGTTATCTCTGAACTTGCGGCTTGAATTATCTTTTTTAAGGGGTAACCAGGAAGGTTTGAAAAGAAATTTGAACCAAGAATTTTGAGAATTCTTAATGAGGTAGGCGTACAAATTGGTCAGCAAAAAACTGGCGAGACTAGTAATAGGTGTTTTCCAGATGCATCCCTAGGCGATACATGCCGGAAGCAACCCAAGGGTGCTAAAGGTAGGTGCAAGGATTCATTGGACGAACACTCCAGCTGTTGGACCGACACTCCTGGCATGCCTTGCACCTTATATGTAGAGTTATGCCCAAGAGTCGTCCTAGTTACAAGCTGAATTGGCTAATCTAACCTTAACTTTTTCTTTTTTTGCTGCTGGTGAATTTGAAATCCTACAAAAATCAATTAAACCTATCTTAGAAATCCATGTCTCCACTTAGTCACGGAGAAATGAGAATATGAAGTTCGTCGCTAAGTATCTACAATCGGGAGGGTGGGGGGAAGTGCAAGAGGTAGAAATAGGAACTTACAAATATTGCAAGGAGTTAGCGGTAGAAGATGGAGAGAAGTGATGCAACTACAAAGGGCTTAATCATGAGGATTGGGGAAACTATGCCTAGTATATGTCAAACTATCTCGTATCTTGCGGTCGTTTCCAAGTTTTGGGAGCTAGATGGACCTCGAATTCTGTGTCAAATTGAAATACATGGGATCAAAATAGAACTTGACCAACTAGGGAGATGACCTTTATTTGGATTGACTCATAACTCAATCCCTTTTTATGATGAATTTCTAGTTTCCTTATCCTGGGTATAAAGAGCTCTGCATGGTTCTTTTTTCTTGCTGTAATCCTGCCAAAGCCATTGTTATTGTGATTTAGTACTTAATATAACATTGGGCATAGCCTAATATATTTACTCAAAGCTTCTTGGATTGGCAGGACCACCTAGCACTAATGATGGAGCTTCTTGGAACAATGCCCCGAAAAGTAAGAGAAAGCACCTTTAACCACTTCAAAGTTATTACACTTGCGTGCAGTCATTTTATCAACATGTTATGTCCTTTCCAGATTGCCCTGGGTGGCCGTTATTCACGTGAGTTCTTCAATAGACATGGTGACTTGAGGCACATCAGACGGTTACGCTTTTGGCCCTTAGATAAGGTCCTCGTAGAGAAATACGAATTCAGCGAGCAAGATGCAAAGGATTTGGCTGATTTCCTGATCCCAATACTTGATTTTGTCCCAGAGAAACGGCCAAGTGCAGCTCAGTGCCTTCTTCATCCATGGATGAACGCAGGTCCCAACAGTTTGGAATCTCGCGTGCCTGATGCACAGTCTAAAGCCACCGATACTGAAAACTTTGAGCCGATTAAGAGTGTGAAGGAAAGGAAAGAGGCTATGGAGGTTGCAATGGGAAGTATGGCTATTAACTAGGACTAAAAAGTTGTCAAATTCCTCGGTCAAGTTAATGATACTTCGATAGAGCAGCTTTAACCAGTTCATCTCACTAAGAAATCTAATCTATATATTATTGGTATATCGTCATGTTGTGTCTTAGGTAATTAAGCCATGTACAGTTAAGGAGGCATTATAGCACCATATATTACTTGAACTCTTTGAGCGTAACCGGTAAAAGCTGTGTACAATAGACCCTTGTGGGCCGATCCTTTTCGGGACTTCGCGCATAGCGGAACTCAGTGCATTAGGCTGCCCTTGCCCTTATATTACCTTAACTCTTGGCAAGTCCATATAAATTCCATTGCTTCTTTAATATGCTTATTGTGCTTCTAAGTCTACGTCTCTTGAGTTGCATTTTCTTGCTTCCAACAAGATTGTTATGAAGGTTTGATTTATATTATTTGTGAATCTCCATTCTTTATTTAATTAGGTTTAGCAAAACAAAGTTTTAAGAATGGGAAGAAATTATATGGTAGCCAAATTCTTTCCTTGAAAGTTATCACCCAAACTCTCTTTTGTTTTCTCTTATTTTGCTATAACAACAAAGCTACCCTTTTCATATAATCGTGGTGGAAACACAAAGTTTAGAAATAGAACACTCCTCGGTAAGGAATAAAGAAGCATTTAACGTATATCGCTTGAATATTCTCTTTTGAGTGTTCCTCAATTGTCAGTCACACCTTTTCTCCTTGCCAGAGAAGAGATATAGAGAGAACCCAAAATGCATTTACCAATATTATCTTATTTGGCAGTTTATTTTGTAATTTCGTCGCTAAATTGATGAATTTTCAACCATCGTCGTTTTAGCAAAATATAAGGAGTTGATGCATTTTTTGTTACAAAATTTAAATTTTAGGAGGAAATATTAATTTTTTATAACCGGTTATAATTTTAATAAAACGACACAAAATACATCGACAACCCCTTAAAGTTATTCTTACTTTTCACTTATACACTCTATTTTAAGTTCGTTTCATTTGAACATTTTAACCATATACCATATGTGCTATTTAGACACAAAATTAATAGGCAGTCAAATATAAAAAGTGCGTGTAATTCACACGCTAAAGTGACGAATAAGACAATAACACATGGATTTAACTTAAACAATTTAAAAAAAAAAAAAAGACCCCGCCCCCACCCCTTGGTCATCTTCCCAGATGATCCCACTCCTTCAGTTCTCTTCCCGACGACCCCCCTACTTTGTCTTTGCAAAATGCTCTACCTCATTCGTTTTATTCCCCATATTTAATGTGGAACGAGAAAGCAATATATATTTTTAGATCTGATAAAAATTTCTCAAATAAAATGACTTTGCAAAATTTTTAGATCGAAAGGGTACTTTTTCGGCCAAAAAAAACTTTGTAAGTTGTAGATCTCGAAAGTTGCCTCTGAAAGCCAAAAACCTTTATAACCCATGAGTAACCTTTATAAGCTGCGGATCTCCTTAAACAATCATTGATTTTCTCTCTTCTCTCAGTTCACCGGAATTCTCTGTCACGTTCGCCGGACTACAATAGTCCAGGAGGAATAGAAGAAGGGGGGTGGAGGAGGTGATTATATTGATGGAGATAGAAATATCTACCGGAAAGTATTTTCAACAAAAACTATTCATTTTCCGGCAAGAAGGATGAGGGATTTGTTTTTTTGGACCATTTCACGCGCTTGAAAAATGTGAGGAACACTATCCTGCCACGTCAGTTTTTTGTGTCTGAATGACACATATGAGATGTGGTTGGAGTGTTCAAATGGAACAAACATAAAATAAAGTGTCTAAGTGAAAAGAGTGAACAATTTTAAGGAGCTGTCGATGTATTCTGCTATAAAAGAAACAGGGGGAAGCTACACATTAGTAAGGATGGTCACTTGACCACTCTTTGTCGGAAAATTACATTGCGTATATTGGTAAAAATATTTAGGTTTTCGAGGTACATAACATATATTGGACACCCTTTGTTCGGAATTTTTTTTACTTCTTTCAAGTTTAATCATCCTTGATGAAATTCCTGACTTCACCACTAAAAAAAATAAGATCTTCTTTTCTTTATTTACTGATCTCATGCACGTGATATTATATTTATTTCCCTTAAAAATGATCAATAACTAAAAGAACATTTGTAATAAATTTAAAATCTGATTTTCCCCCGAAATTTAATGAGTTTTAACCGTTTTCTTATGAAAAAAATGACACTGCATAATCGCTCTCAAAATAATAATTAAAAATTATATTTTTTTATATTTATTTTTTTATATTATATAAAAAACATATAAATTTTATACACTTTTAACTATCGAATATAAATAATTTCTATTATTGAAAAAAGTAATTTTTGTCCTTTTCTCACCAGTAGTATTATTTTTGCATGGAAAATATGCCATAAGGTGACAAAATTAAACTAATAACATGGAAACAAGGACGCATGGCAGGAGACATATGTCAATGTGTATTTGAGTATCCCCAAGACGTGGCCGCTTCCTTCGCTTTCACTTTACCCCACAAATGTCAAACCAGAATATACGTAACTTATGTCATTTTTACTATGGAATTAAAATTCTTGAAATTTTGACTATAGAATTGAGCTGGTGCAAAGATTCTTTAAATTTTTGAGTTTGGCATTGAACTGCAATTAAGATTCTTGAACATTTTTGACTAAGAAATTAAGGGCCCGTTTGGCCATAAAACTTTTTCACTTTTTTTTTTTGGAAAATTTTCTCTTTTTTTCAGAATCAATGTTTGGCATGAAAATTTCAAATTTTACCTAAAGTTTAATTTCGAAATTTTTTAAAAATTTAAAAACTCCAAAAACCTGTTTTTTCAAATTTTCACTTCAAATCACCGAGAAAAATTCAAAAACAGCTCCAAATTGTATTCATGTCCAAACACAACTCTAATTTTCAAATGCCATTTTCACTTGATTTTTTTATACTAGTTTTTGAAATTTCACAATTCTTATGTCCAAACGCCCGCTAAAATTCTTAAAATTTTGGCTATGGAGTTAAGATTCTTTATTTGGGAATTGTAGGAGCTACTTGGAAATGGAAAAACATTTCAAGATATACATATATGAGGAAGGTGATGATAGGAAATAAGCATATAAACGCAACGGAAGCAATCACCCAAGACCAAATAATCTTACATGTAAACTAGATAAATATAATCACTAACAAGATAGAAACACTAACCTCTTGAAGTTATTGCACAAATCTTCAATGATATTCACGCTATCCAGGTCTACGGTCTTCTACTGTGTATCCTGAATTCTACCAAACGTGATATTTGAGTGGCAAGTATTTTGTTCAAGAAAAATAGTATATTTTTTTGTGTGTTTTCGGCCAGCTAAAGAACAAAAACTTCTGTCACGTTTTTGTCTTCTTTTGTTCACCTTTTTCTAGGTTTTTTTTTTTTTTTCA